>JAVXUL010088003.1:0-23642 GCA_035590515.1 Trichilia minutiflora | reverse complement strand
AGAGCTAAATATCAAAGTAGGTAGTTGTAATATTTGACAATTAAGTTGAAAACTTTGACAAATGAAGTTGAAATATTCCATCCGTCAAAAACATCATGGAATACCTCAAACATCAATGATTCAGCTCTCATGGTAAAACTGAAAGTTGTAGATATTTCACTCCTCTTTCAGCTGCCACTTTTCTCAAGTCAATCCAAAATTTCTATCAAAAAATATGGAAAAAATACTGAAGCATGGTCATGCTGGACTAGAATAGCAACTAAGCTTGATTGATGGCTTCAAAAATATAACTTAGAGCCCAAATTAATGGTTGGACCAAATATAAAAGGTTTAGTCTAATGAGTTAACTTTCTAATGGATCAATATTCATCTCAATAACTCTCTTGAATGAAAAGTTATGGTCTTTTTACATTCACTGTATTAAAACTAAAATTAGCTAAAATTACAAATAAAGTGAATTTTATATCAAAGACTAGAAATATGTATAAATAGAGAGAGTTAATCATATTTTGAAGTATAAAATGATGAATTTAAACCTTAGTACATGTATACTTTTATATACTTATCATTCTATTTAGAATGAATGAAACAATTATTAGTCCAGTAATCATGAGTAGAAATGAAGATGTTTGATAGATTCCTTATATGTGTGTATATGTATATATGTATATGTGTATGTATGTTATGTGTATGCAAATGGAAGATTGACAATGCATTTGGACCACCACAATATGAAGGATAGGACTAGGGCAAAATATTATAATCATACTCTCTATTTCTAGTAACGTTTTTAAAAGCAGCAAACTCAATCACTTTTTCTTTTCTAATCATCCCATTAATTGGGTGTGGAAACCTCAGCAATTTTGTGGGTAAATATATCTTATTTTTAAGAGTAAAAGAACTATCAGTTTTAATATAAATTTTCGGACAATACTATAATAATATTTATATAAGCTTTTAGTAATATTTTGATTGTAATACTAGATAAAAAAATTTTAAAAAGAAAAAGAGTAGCACATATAATAAAAATAAATTTAGAGAGAAAATGTATGTCCTTTATATATAAAATATAAATTCATAGCAATACAATATCGATTTGCTATAAAATAATATTGTATTATTTTATGTTAATGTTTTAAAAGTGGGAATGTTTATATAAAAGAGAAACTATTCTAATGATTTTGATGGTATGAGTATTGGCTTTATTATCTCAAGATTTTGGTCCTGTAATTTACAGTAGTCTAAGCAGGTCATTTTTTTTAATATTTATTAAAAATATATTTAAATTTCACCTACTTTTTTTTAATATAAATATTGATTTTACTTAAACATACAAATATAAATTTGTTAACGATAGTTGAAATAAATCAATAAATATAATAATTGACTAAGAGATATCTCTAGATCTTACATGAATAATAATATTCACGTGTTAGCTGATTTTTCCGGAAACTCAAAATCAATTGCGATTCTCTCATGAAAATGGTAGCAAACCCATCATTATCATCTTCAATCACCAATAATATCCCACGTCGGCCCGCATACATACATACATATATTATATATATATACACACACAGGCAGTTGATTTGCAAGAACATAATGCATCTTCATTCGTTAATCCTATTTAATCTCCAGATATATATCTTCTTGTAATTACTTGGGAAATATCCGAGTCAACAAATAATATTATACTTATAAATTATATATATAAATTAATTAATTATTATTACATAATGTGATCTAAAGAATATCTATTAAAAAATTATAATAAATAATAATATAAATTTGAATATAATCTTAGATAAAATGAGTGTGTCACCACCTCAGGTATAGCTTGGTCGGTCTTATATTCAAACTTCAGATAATGTATTTTATTGAAACGTCAAAGGTGGGAGGTTCGGATTTTACTAACTCGATTTTTATACTTTTGAGTGATCTCTGAATAAGTTGGATATCACGTGAAATAACGTATTTGATATCTTATTTAACTAAACATCACGGATTGAATGAATGAAATTGGATAATCCAGTCTTAAAAAAAAAAAGAGTGTGTCATTATATCATTCATTGTCTATTTAATAAAATATTATTGTATAGTATTTATTTTAAAATTGACCAATAAAATAAGTAATTATATATTATATACCTGATGTAATTTTATTCAATGATCTTATTAAAATGTTATTGTTCTAAACCTTTCATAATATTCAAAACTCGAATATATTTTGGATTTGCAATTAAGGGCTAATACGGGAAATAGAAAGAATTTCCTTGACGCAATTACTTTCCGAATTCATGTCCTATAATCTTTAATAAAATATATTATCTGATGGAAAAAGTAATTTTAACAATTAAATTCAGAGCGAAAATTTTTTTTTTTTTAACTTATCATATACACAGAATTAGAAAGTTAATTTAGAATAAAATTGACGACGTGATTTTAACCTTCTTTGTTGTCCTCAAAACCTTCACGGGTATGGGCACATTTTGTCCTTGATGAAAGCCATTGTATTCTTTTTTTTTAAAGAAAAAACGTAACTCTCCTTCACATAAACTCACCGTTTTATAGACACTTATTAGGTTTTGAGAAGGATTTAAATGACTTAATAGAGAAATTACAAGCTCATAGGCTTCTTAGCTCTAATTTAGAAAAGCTAGACCTAGTTATTTTATAATCTATCCAATTTTTTGAGTTAACTTTGAGCTATTGTACTAAAAGCTCAAAACTGCACTCTAATAACCCATATTAATAAAATCAAAAATTATTTAATTAAAAATCCTTTAATTAAATTTGGAATTAATTTTAGATCAATAATAATCATTTAATTGATCCTATATTTGATGTCCTAATTAAAGTAAGGCCTATAATAAATAATAAATAATATCTTTTCGTAATTACTTATTTATCACAAGACACTAAATGCCCTCGTGATTATCTTAAATTTTTATATTTATAAATTAGATTGACAAATAAATATTATTATTGAATGGACTATGAATACATATATAAATATCAAGTACCACAAATAGATTAAAAAAATCATATTAATATATTTATCTTTTAAATATATATTCTTACTATTTATAAAATTACATCTCTAAGTTATCAAGATTTTGACTATATTATTGAGTTTCATTTTTTGATAACTCAAAAGATATAATACATGAGTGCAAGTTTATTGCTTGCTCAGAATTAAGATTTATTAAGTTTATTAAAATTTATGTAAATTAAAATTAATAATATTTATTTTATTAAATTTCACTTCACAATAATCTAATTTAATTATAACCTATATGTGAACTTTACTATTCGAAATCTCTACTTCAATAATCAAGATAAACTATTCACTTTAAAAGAAAAAAAATTAGTGTTATATTATGAAATCTCAATTTATAAATAACTGTAAATTATATTTTATTTATAAAGAACTTGTTATTTATATTTTTTTGTATTAACATCTAATCGTTTAACACAAAAAAAAAATAGCACTCACGGGTGTAATCTAGTGGTAATAGATTAAATCTAGAATATGTGGTTTGAACGTATATCCTGATTTCGATTCTAACTAACTACTCGTGATTAGAATATTTAGATGATAGTATGTTCAATTAGTATCCTTTGAAGATTAGTCGAACAAAGTTCAAATACTCCGAGTTATTCAAAAAAATTTCACACATAAATCACATATTTTATAAATAAGAGGTAAATAATATGCACATAAATTATATGTAAAATAAAATTTTATTAAAAAATAATGTTATCACATCATATATTTTTAAGAGCATAAATAATAACACTAGCTCTAGCTTTAACTTCCAATTTTACTATCTCCTAGTCATTAGATTTTTTATTAAAGACCATTAATCCAAAAATTTTCGGGAACAAAAAAACATTTAGGTAAGATGAAATTTCCTTAAAACATTTAGGTAAGATGAAATTTTCTTAATTACGTATTTAAATTGATTTAATTTGAATCACCCTGTCAGTCCAATTTTGGATTCAATGCCCTAGATTCTCTTAGACGGAAGAAGAGTACAATTCAAATTTGAAAAGACTTGGTGCATAGAGTGAAGCCTGTCTGTCTATGTCTATGTCTATGTCTATGTATGTATGTATATTTTCGATTTTAAAAATTTTACATAAATTTGAAATACAAGTATTAAAGGGGAAAAAATATTTATCGCAAGAAAGAAAAAAGCGATAAGCCATATTATTAACAAAGAATGAGGTTACGAAAACATATTGGTAATGTTTGATTCATTGGAAACCAGGTGTTATATCTTTTTTTCCCCTTTTAATGGAATCAAATTTCTTCAGCTTGTTCAGTTTCAAATTACGTTATCAGCCGGTTTCTCATCTTAAATCACCAAGTAAATCGATGCTAATTAATCAACTCCTTTATCTACGAGTTGTTGATTTCTAAATTAACTTAAAAATACGTTTAATCACTTCAATAATCTTATGTATTTCAATTTCCTATCAAACACTAAGGGAAAAGAAATATCATTATTGTTTTCTCTTTGCCCATACTATACTTGTTTCTCTCAAATAAGTATATTTGCCAATTTCAATTTAAGTATCCCTCTTGTGAACTCTTTGAAACATGTGGGTTTTCATGCATAGATTTGACAAATTATGGGATGAGACTGACAAAGGTTAATTTGGTAAAAGAACGACAAATTTATTAAAACTTTCCACTTTCCTTGCTAGTTAGGGTTTCCGTCCCCATGTTAAATAACAAAGCTCTTTCTGCTGACTATATACACACAAAATCTAGGGCCGCCCAACTTTTATATATGAACAAAAAATATATAACTTGCTTTAAACTGTCCAAACAATATTGCAATATTTGTTTAGTTTCTCTCTCTTATGTGCAAGGAGTTCCAAATTGACTAATCCCAATAAATAAAACCCAAAAAAAATTGCATTGTCCAATATTACCCTTGTCAAAGAAATTACTAATACACTAATTTATTACAAGTGATATACCCAGAGTTTTAGAGAGATGAAGTGAATGAAATGTAATTAGATGACACTTATATATTATTTTGCAAAATATTTTAGCTAGATCGATATTTTTTTTTTTTTTTGCGTCACAACAAAATTAGCAAAAGAATATAAAATTGATTCGAAATGAGTAATATCATAGTATGTGAGAGTGGAATCTATTCAACCATGTACTTACATTTTCATATCCTTATACCCTAATTTACTAAAAAATTGTGAAGAAAATTCGATTGCAAACATGTATTATCGCTCAATTGATCATCTTATATAGGTAAGAGAATATCATCGATCGTTATATAGATTTGCACGAACAAATTAAACACAATGTTGACTCTTAACTCTATTGTTTACACCACTAATGAAGCTGATATACAACATTGACAAACATACAAAACGGTACTTGTTCTCCATTTAAAAGACCATAAAACTTGCGAACAGCTAGTGCAAGTACACGTGAAAGTATTTAATTAATTAACCCTAATATATCTCGTAAATTTCCTAGATATTTTTCATCAGTAAAACCAACAAGATTGTCAGATCAAAATCTAAATAATACTTTAAGATAGATTCTTAAAGGGCATGTTAGTCAATTTATCGCAAAAAGGTTGAACAAAAATGAACTAAAATTGCTGTATATGTTGCGAATTTGCACATGCAAAGCTGGTTGATTTAGCTAAAACTACAACATCCTGTATAAATTTTTGACAAAAAAACAATTCCCAATTTATTTTCCATAGCTCCAAAACCTCTCTCTTTCTCTCTCTTTCGCGTTTTCTCTCTAGGTATACAAAGAAAGAAAGAAGCTATAAATATGGTAGAGAGTGTAAACAACAAAGTCTAATCAATTATTTGGCTTCCTTGGGATTACAAATTTTTTCCGAAAGCTGAAGTGGCCGGAGTGTAGCCAAAACTCAGGTCTGTAAATGGGTTTCTTTTCATTTTTTCTTTTTTCGCCTTCCTTTAAAAACAGATATTTGGTAACAGATCGATCTCATCAAATATATATATATATATAAATAACTATCTAATTATAATATTTCTTACGTATCCTAATTACTGTTTTAGAATGGTTTCTTGTATAAGTGGTCGATCTGTTGCCCGAAAAATAGAATCTTCTTCCCATATTCTGCTTCAACTTCTTCTTTGTCAGTATATCCATCTCAATTTTTGCTTCATATATATTTATTCATGTGTCTTTTTTCTCTCATAATGATATGTTTATGATCTGGCAACTTCCCATGATTATTTTAATTAACTATATTTTTTTCTTTCATTTGATTTGGTATATGACCTATTTTTCATGTTAATTTTCTTCAAAAATAGGTTGTAAATGGATACATATAACGTTTTCTTGTTCTTTACTTATTTTTAAGCTTCTCAGTTTCAGACTGAGCTCATTGTTCTAGATCTCATGTATTATCATCTGTTTTCTTCCTCTCTTTAATTCCTTTCAACTTTTCTTCATGAATGATTCTTTTTTCTTTTAGATCTCCCAGAAGTAAATAATTTTCCTTATCATTTCTTGTACTGTATGGTTCTCCAATAATGCATAGAGTACCCAAAAAACCCTCCAGTTTTGAGAATTTCTGTACACAATTCGTTGTTGCTGTTTCATCTTTTCTTCTTACCATTTCTAGGTTTGTGATATATAGAATATTAGCTAATTTTATTTCATGTAAGGATGAAGAAGAGATGTTTGGTTAATCTTTCGTACACTTATTCTCGCGATATTCATGTAGTTGAACTGGTTAATTAAATAATAAATGATGAAAACAACATAAATAAATATGTCTAAGCCAATATGAGATTTTAATTTTCAACTTTTGGTATAGAAATGGGCAGAGGAAAGATCGAGATCAAGAGGATCGAAAACACAACGAATCGCCAGGTCACTTTCTGCAAGAGGAGAAACGGACTCCTGAAGAAAGCTTATGAATTATCAGTTCTCTGTGAGGCTGAAGTAGCCCTTATTGTCTTCTCCAGCCGCGGTCGGCTCTATGAGTACTCCAACAGCAAGTAAATCTTTCCTTTCCATCCCTTCAATTTGTTTTACGTTTTGTTTTAGATAGCGAAATCGTATGAATCAAGTATTTAAAACCGTAATTAAATATTTAGATTTTTTTTTCTCCTGGTATTTCTACATCATGAACAAAACCTAAGTTTATATATGTGTGTGTGTGTTATAAATGGATCCATGGTTGTTAATTAGAAATTTGTGATCTGTTTTCTGAGCTAAAAACAGAAGAGAACAGACAGTGAAAGCAGTCTGTAAATGATAGAACTCAAGTTAGCGTTCAAGAGTTGCAGTCACAGGCATGCAAATTTCCTAATATAGCAATAAGAGTTATTACTGTGTGCTCAAACCATTTTTTATGCATAGAATTCTAGATTTCGAAACTTGATAAGTTTATGACTTGAGACTTGAGTTTGTTAGAATGTCAATTGTGAGTATGTAAAGTAAAAAAGTCTCACATTATAAAGTTACAAGATAAATTAGTAATATATAAATGGAATAAATTTCTAGACCCAATGTCTTAAGGTTTTGGATTGGAAGTGATGTCAAAGTCTATGAATGTATTAATTCATTTGGCCTAAATATGTTCTCTCTAAAGTTTGGACGGGCTTCTCCAAGTTCAACAAGTAGTATCAAAGCTGATGGTTCAAAAGGGACACGGGTATGAAGACTGTGGTTATTCTTGTGATTATTGCCGTTATGAGGAATAATGAAGAGTTATGAAATCTCAAGGAGGATGCGTCAAAGAGAGTAGGCTAATTCAAGGTAGAATTATAAGACGCAGCTCTTGGAGAAAAAGGGCACGTTTAGCTCGTACATGATTCTAAGTGGAGCATTGATAGGTGCAGACTCTAGGCTCTAGGCCAGACGTGGTAGGAGTATGGGCTCTTGAAAATACTGTAATACTCGAACAAAAAAAAAGAAAGAAATTCTTCCATTTAAAGGGAGCAAGTAAGGTTCAAATCTAATGTAAAAAAGACTTATACTTCAGGGGGAAGATTGTTGGGATGTCAAGTATGAGTGTCTGAAGTAAAAAAGTCCTACATTAGAAAGTTATAAGACAAATGAGTAATATATAAATGGAATGTATTCATAAATATATTCAAGCCTATAAATATATTTACTCATTTGATCTAAGTATGTTCTCCCCAGAGTTTGGACGGACTTCCTGAATTCAACAAAGTTATGTTAGTTTAAACTAATAGAAAAAGAAAAATACCTAAAGTATATTTACATGTGTGTGTATATATATATATATGTGTGTGTGTGTTGAACTTGTTATGACCCATAAAATGTTTTGTAGGAGTTTTTGCATGCTAGTGTGTGGGTGAGATTCAAACTCGAATCTCTCTTATATGAATAAGAGATTTTATATTTTCAACTAATTCCGAAACTTGCAAAATCAATACTGATAATACGTGAAATGGTTAATATTAAAGTTCATCATTGCTTGGTTCGTGTATTCCCAAAACAATTTTTTTTCTTATTCACCGAGAAAAAATTATTACTTCTTAATTAATTTGAGAAAAATAACTGATTTGCCTCATTCAGTGAGCTTTATATGATCCATAATTTCGTAGAGAAGGAATTTCAAAATAGAAAACCTTCAGCAGATTCTTACCTCAACCAATTATTTGTTTTTCATAGTTCTTTATTTTCCTTTCTGGTGTAAATAAAAAGATTTGGTTGCATGTTCTGAACTTCATTTTCCTCTTCTATTGTTTATGAAGTCTTAGTTTTCTACTGTTTTCTGTTTGCCCATTCAATTTTTCTTATAACATTATTTGGTCTTCCTTCAGCTATGTATACTTTCTTTATTTTCTTTGTTTCCCTTTCAAGTTCTTTCCTGTATTTTATATCTTAAGGGTCCAAAATTTTCAGTGAACTTCTGCCAATCATCTCTATGATTTCTTTATTTAGTTACTGGCTTGTGGGTTTGACTGCATTTCTCCAGAAAGCCTTGCTCAGTTTGTTTTGATGAAAATGATAAAAGAAAAACGAAAAAAAAAGAAATAGAGAAATCTACTAAGGAAAATAATTTTAACTTTCATTTTTACTAGTATTCTTTTAACTCACCATATTATTTACTTGATTCTTTAATATTCAAACAAGACATTAACAAAATTATCCATATAAAAAGAAAATTATCTTCTACAATAGTTACATGATCGTTTCTTTTCTTCCTTTGGTTTGTCTGTTTCCAGTTCTAGTTTTGAGAATCCTCATGACAGTATCTTGTTTGCATTTCTTTAGTGAAAGGTTTCTCTACTTTTTTTACGCTTCGTTGTAACCCCATTAACGTACAAATCAAGTTCTTTAGTTCTTTTTGAATTCCCTATTTTTCTATTTTCATGTTAAGAAATGCAGGAGCAGACAGATTTTCTGTTCTCAGCTGTGATTCGTGCATAGACTGGAGAATGGAGACCAAATGAAATTGTCATAATTAGAGACCTTTTTCCCATACCCTCTTCATTGACTTTAATTCCAAAGCACTCTTTTGTGCTTTCTGTGCTTTCACCTACAGTTTTATATGATTCATTTAAAAAGTTTAAATTAAATTATTAGTACCAAGTCGAATCTAGCTAATCACTGTCTCTCAAGTGTAAAATGCATCTAATTTTAATGTGGTATTAATTTGATTAATATTAATATTATTAAAGTTAAGTTTAATAGGTTCTCGCACATATTACATAAATGTGATTTTAAAACTATATAGAATAATTACAAATTAATATGAAAAAACGTCGTGTATATATTACATGTCTTTTATTTTTATTGGATTAAAAAATAATAAAATATGTGATAATAATATAACTATGCTAATATATAAACTATCGTGTCAATTTATATACGAGAATTTTTATAAAAGTTTGTATTCTTAATATCACTAAAATATATTTATAAATTAATTGGAACTTCATTTTCCCATTAAAGAAAAAGCTTCTGTGATTTTCCTTCTCTCCATGCTAGGGTTTTAGATTATTTGACTACAGAAACAAGCCATTCAAGAAGCTTTTCTATTCATTACAAGTTACAGCATATGCATGCAGTTTTGAATTCTGATCCATCCTTTTTCCTCTTCCATCATCAATAGATCTTGCATGCTTTTAGTATTTTTTGTTTTCTATTTTCAGCTTTGAAAATTTTTCCCGTATCTTTTTCTTGCTGGTTTCATTCATAGAAAAGCAATCCGAATCCTGTCTTTTACTTCAGCTTTTTCTTCATCCTAGAAAAGTACTTAAGATTTCAGTTGAGCATTTGGTTTTTCCAAGCTTGTCTTGCCATTCTCATGTTAAGTTGTAAGTTGATGAAAGTAAAAAAGAAATAAAAATATTTTAATTAATTATTTATTAGTTAATGTGTTTAATATAAATGAAAATCTCTTATTCACTAATTAATATAGAAATTTGATATAAAAATTTGTCTGAAAAAATGAAATAAACGATGTTGTTTATATTACGGTGAATCACATACTAGCCCACGACTTTGTTATTAGTTTAACACTTCAATTTTGTTTATTATAATCTTGTGTTAAACGTATATAATTATACTTCTTGTTAATATATTTTTAATTTTAAACTTTTATATTATGTTAATTAGAAATGATTTCTTTGATATATGTGTGTGTATATATATATATACACAAATATCAGCAGCATAAGGTCAACCATAGACAGGTACAAGAAGGCATGCTCAGATAATTCAAACGCAGGCTCTATTACTGAGATCAATGCTCAGGTAATAGAATTAATTCATCTATGAATTCAAGTACTTTTCATTTGTCAATTTATTAAATATGCTAAACTATTTTTAATTTAGAATTAAATGTACGAACCTAACATCTTCTTCTTCTTCTTCTTCTTCTTTGTTTATATTAATGCAGTATTATCAGCAGGAGTCAGCCAAACTGAGGCAACAGATTCAAATGTTACAGAATTCTAACAGGTAATTCTTTATTTTGTCGATCATTAAATTATCTAAAAAATAGGAAATTTAATCAGATAAAAAAGAATATTTATATAATTTACTCATAAATAAATTAATTTGGTTGTAATTTCAGGCACTTAATGGGTGATTCTCTGAGTTCTTTAACTGTGAAAGAGCTGAAGCAGCTCGAAAATAGGCTTGAACGAGGCATTACCAGGATCAGGTCAAAGAAGGCAAGTAAATAAATATATCAAAATCAAACTAAAGAAAATGTTTTATTTAATTCTAATTTTAATTTGCTGCTTAATTAATTGTGTTTCTCTTCTTTTCTGCAACAGCATGAAATGTTGCTGACTGAAATTGAGTACATGCAGAAAAAGGTAATCTACTCTCATTGTTTTTCGTGTTTTCAGATTTTAACAAAATTCGAATTTACATAAGGGAATGAACTAACATTGTCTTTTTACCAGGAGATTGAACTGGAAAATGAAAGTGTGTGTCTTCGTTCGAAGGTATTCGCAAACCCTTATCTGAAGATTAAACTTTCTTTTGGTATGAAGTGTTGCAGCTTCAAAACTACAGCTGCTGTGAGCACTGCATTAATATTCTGTTTTCTGAAATTCAGATAGCAGAAGTTGAGAGATTTCAGCAAGTAAACATGGTGACAGGACCAGAGCTGAACGCAATCCAGGCATTAGCTTCTCGAAATTTCTTCAGTCCAACACTTATGGAGGGTGGAGGAAATACCTACTCAACTCACCCTGACAAGAAAATTCTCCATCTTGGGTAAATTATTTCTACCTCTCCATCACAACATTACAACTTCCGCTGATAACGAAATTTTATCGGTTGAACTAACTACTACCGACATAAAGAAATCTTATGCCGACCACAAAAGAGAGTGATTCAATCATTCTTCATTTCTATTTTTCCTGTTTGCAGGTGAAGCAACTCGGAATCATGAGGTCTGAAAGTTGTATGTGAACATAAAATCTATGATAAAAGATAGAGTTACTATCAACTTATTTCTATCGAATTTGTGTGTACTACTACTCTTGCAGTATGATAATGGGAGAGTTTTAAGTCAAAAATGTAGCATGAATGATCATGGATGTGTTATTGTTCAACCTATAAATTATGCCGATGAAACCTGTAACTCCGGCATCTTCAGTTCTGAAGATGAATGATAATTGTGTTGAAACTTAAATATGTTGTGTGTGATGTTGAAGGATTTGTAGCATTTATAAATAAAATAAATACTGTGTTATGCGTATATTGTGCTTAAACAATTCTAGGTATGATGAAGTTGGAAAGTGTACTTTTAACAAACTATGCAGATAATTGTACATGTACCCTAAATTCTGCCAAAACAGATGGTGTGACATCTGTTTAGACTTCAAATTCAAATGCAGAAACAATAGAGTAAGCTAAGAGATCAATATCATGAGTAGAAATCATAATTCACTACAAAGTCAGACCACATTCACCCTGCAAGGAAAAATTTTAACGAGCTTCATGAATAAATTTCATTGCAATATCCATATATATATATATATTAGAGACTACAATCAGAACTTGGACCGTAAACATATACATAATAGGGAATAAGTATTAGGACAGCTTGAAACATGAAAAATATATGCTACATTCAGAAGAAGACGAGAAAAAGATGAATACTCTATTAGGTGATCTTTGTGCCAGTGTGCATATAGTGCCTGCAAGCGTTTGGGTCAAAGAATGGTGCACCCCCCTCTTTCAGCTTGCTTGCGCAGTTCCTCAGTCTCTTTCTCTGCTCTTTCAAGATTCTCTCTAAGCTTACGAATTTCATCCCTTGACTTCATTCGAGCTAATTGTGCAATCTCTTCGGCCTTTAATCGAGCAGCCTGCTCCTCTGCCAATTGCTGTTCAAGCCTAATAGTTGTCTCTTTGAGCTTTGACTCAACCTAATAAAAGCATTAATGTGAATAGGCAAATAGAGCACAGCAAAAAAAAATATATGGAGTAGGGTAATTGTAATATAAAAGCGTTTTATTTAAAAGATAATACAAATCTTAATTGTTAATTTAGTTTAATCCAACAACTAATAAAGTTGCTGAGTTCACGGTACTTGATACTACTTTCTTATTTCAATCGATTCCACGCTCAATCATTGGTTTAAAACAGATTAATGTCTAGTAATTCATGACCTGTTTCAAGTCAAAATTTTAGAAAGTAACAATACTGAAAAATATAAATATTTCTCGACAGACTGATAAATGATAAGGATAAAATCTTAATTTAAATAAACAGAAAAACTGGAAAAGTACAGAGAAAATTCCAATTTTTTCATGTTGCTATACGCTCTATGAATATAGAAATAGAAATATATCCGTACACATCAGACAAACAGTCAGTTCACAGACTGTTACCGATAATGCCAATTATTTTTAAATAAGTTCTCAGTAAGCACCTGATCATTACATTGCCTTTATTCAAATTTAGAATCGTGGAAATGAGAAGTCACAGCTTACCAGTAGAATTCTTTATTTGTAACTACACAACTTATGATATCATTACCAGGAATGAGAAAATGAACACATATACTTCCCATAATTCAATGTTAAAACAAGGAGTGTGAAGCATACCATCTCAGTAATTCGTTTGAGCTGCTCTTCATAGGATCTTTGCATCTGCTCAGTCAGCTCTGAAATTTCCCCTTTTGAATATCCCTTCAGGGAATCAACTTCCGCTTGTTGATCACAGAGTTTAGTAGCCCCTTTCTGCAGACAAATGAAAACACTTATTGAAATATTCAAATGAAACAGCTTATGAAAGTCTATAATAATTACAAATGAACTCACCCTCAACTCAGCAAATATGTCATTTGTGTACGGCTGCCCATTGTTCTGTAGTATGACTAAGTTAACAAGAGAGAGAAGTTCTCCAACCTGCTGAGATCTCTTCATTTCATCCTTCGTCTTGTTATCAAAAAGCACACACCGATTTTCACAAAGCTTAAGAATTTCCTAAACAGATGTAAAAATGAATAGGAAAACAGCAAATGTTAGCCTTTCTGTTAAAAAAAGATAAACTAATCAAGCATTTCATATGCTAGTCCTTATGAAGACAATTTTGGGCATGCTCATAATTTTCTTTAAAGGGAATGTAGAATCAAATTTTGATAAATATTTCCGTTCTACTTATAGTTTGACTGTAGTTATAATAAAGATCTACAGACTAAATTTCAAGATCTCAAAAGATCAGTACTTTGTACAACACAAAAGAAAATTCCAAATAATACAAATATATCATGTTCCAATGAAAATGTTTGGTCAGTCAACATTAGTGGCCACTAAGCAGTAATGCCACTTCACAGGGTAAAGCTCTTTACGCTCTATAACAAAGCACAAAACAATGTTATTAATGTCATAACCTGCCAGAAGAGAAGATAACATTTTCTGTGTAGGTGTCATTCAAAGATATCTGCGAGATCAAGCAGTGCAAATAGAAAATTACCAATTGCTCACCTAAACCTCAACCCCAATCCCCCAAAAGTGTAAAAGGTCAGGAAGAATCCATCAATGCAAATGGTAAACAAAAACCATTCAAAAAAATAGAAAACAATATGATGGCTGGACTTCTGAAAACCTATCTCAAACATCCATACATTCACATCAAACTTCCAAAAGCCCAATCTCAAAGGAGTCTAAAACTTCACAAATAAACCAATCAAAAACAACTTGATAATGAAGTTATCAAACACTCTTGTAGTTCAGAAAGAAACCTTTAAGGGCTCTGGACACTCACGGCCCAAATAATCTTCCAATGTTTCCTCATTATCTTCAAGTTCATCCCCTCCAGTGAAGACTACGATCATGTAGTCAACAATTTTACGTCCAAACAAAGTCTGCAAGCTGCCTAGTGCAGCTTGTTCTTCTTGAGAAAAACGAGTCCTAACGGAGAAAACTACAAGGACTGCATGGATGCCATCCTTGGCCAAATTAATACATTTGACAATTTCCTTGCCAACAAATTCAGATCCAGCAGAAAAATCAAAGAGTCCTGCAACAGCTAATCAAATCAGTTTATATACCAAACAATTATCGACAAGCACAGAAAAGAAATATCTAGTCAGAGACATATATTTTATATAAAACTCATACCAGGAGTATCAACGACATTAACGATTTGTTCATCTTTGAGGACAGTTCGCTCCATTTTACAAGTACTAGTAATACCAGATGAGCTAGCCCTCGACACGAAGGCTTTTCTTCCCAGAATACTATTGCCCGTCGCACTTTTTCCATTGCCAGTACGGCCAACTAAAACCACAGTTCTCACTCCGTTAGACGGAGAAGTGAGCTCCCAATCATCATCTATCGCACTTCCACCCATAGCATAAACATTAAATATTAAATCACCTGCAATGCGGATAGTATCAGATCAGTTTCAACTAATAATTTTACAATAAACTAAGCAAAAGCAAATCTATCCCATAATACATATCACTACAAATCTTTTATTTTTGTATAATTACACCACCCTACAATTCCTCTCTATTAAGACTTCTAAATCAATTACTTACTGATCCCAACAAATTCATATCACATAATGCAAAGCAACATGAATACTAGTTGAAATCTTCAAACCAAAAGCATCAAGTCAACTACAACATTAATTTAAAAAATTAAAAAGCAAACTTAGAAAAAAGCAAATTCTCGTTTTCCTTCAATTATTCAACAAAACGAAGACAATCAATCAAAAAAATTCTAACCCGTCAAAGAAATATGCATTAAATCACACGTTTTAACGACAGTAACAGCCAGAATCATAATTTTCAATCATAAATCACAGACCCACATGACAAAAAAGCAACCGTACAAGGATTTCAAGAAATTCGAGATGTGATAAAAACAAGTACAGGATTGCTTACTTGGGAAAAGATAACTAAAAAGCTTGTGTCGAATAAGAGAAAAAGAAGACTTTGATTATATTTGTACGCAGAGAGAGTGCTGAAGAGTCAGAATACTGGACGACGGAAATTTCGCAAATATTCTTGTGTTTATTATTTAAGTTCCCTATGTTTGAGAATATTGCAAATAGGTTCATAATTTACATGTTCATGCTTTATACTAAATATGCTCCAGGCATCCTTTTGAAATGACCACATTGTCCTTGTTATGGAATACGATAACATAGTAAATTTATTCAGGGAAGATGAACAAACTTCGAATCTAATGAAAATACCACAAAAAATAGGGGTCTATATGATAACTACTCTTTCCTGAAATTGTGATTGCGTATGAATTTTCTCGACAATAGTACGGGCTGGAACGTTGAACTCCCATTTTCCGGCCCATTTTAAAATATATTTATTTAAAATTATTATAATATTATTAAATTTAAATTTTGAACATAATATTTTTATAATTAAATTAAAAATATATTTTCTTTTTCTCTTTAATCCTTTTTTTTTCACGAGTTCAAATAAATTAATTTATTTTTTTAGAGACCCATATTATTTAGTTTAATTAATAAATTTTTAGAATAATCTTACAGTAATTAAAAATATACATAATATATTTTATTATTGTTAAAAAAATGAAAAGGATTTTCATTATCCTAAGACAACAGAATATGAGTTAAAATTGAAATTAAAGTTGCACGTGCTACTTGTGTGAGGAAGAAAAGGAACGACGCCGTTGCCGTGTCTTAATTCTCACGTACGTTGACGTTTTAGGGGAAGCATTTAGCAGAGTTTTCTAGATACAGACGGAGAAGAATTACAAAACCCAATTAAAAGACTCGATTTTTAGGGAAATTCAACGATTATCGATCGAATTAGGGTTTTGATTCGTCGAATTTGAATGTCGTGATATGAAGGACCCATTGCGAAGAACGAAAGTCGTGATTAGGCATTTGCCTCCTTCGCTTTCTCCACCCGAACTTTCTTTCCTCTTCAATGATCGCTTCGCCAACCGCTACAATTGGTTCCGTTTTCACCACGGAAAATCTAGGTATTTTTTGGTATTGTTAAAATGGTTTGTTATTATTGTTTGTCTTTTAATTTGCTTTAATTTGAATTTTGATTTTACAGTCACAACCATCAGAGGTATTCTCGAGCGTACGTAGAGTTGAAGAATCGTGAAGATGTATTTGAGTTTGCTGAATTTTTGAATGGACATATTTTTGTTAATGAAAAGGGTACTTTTGTTTTATTAACAATAATTTTTCTTAAAAAAATTGAACGTGGTTTGCTAATGGTTATATGTTATTGGTTTCTGTTTTAGGTGCTCAATTTAAGGCCATTGTTGAATATGCTCCTTCTCAACGTGTGCCTAAGCCTTCAGCTAAAAGGGATAGTCGGGAAGGCACCATTTTTCGGGGTAATTTGTTTTGTTTTATTTATTTTTGAATTTTTTTACACTTATTGCTCTTCTTAATTCTGTTGTTAGCAAAGATAATACTAATCTGCTGCATTTTTATGTTAAAAAATAGACCCGGATTATCTTGAGTTTCTCAAACTTATTGCAAAACCTGTTGAGAATCTTCCGAGTGCAGAACTTCAGTTGGAAAGAAAGGAGGCCGAGTTATGTGGTTAGTTAATTATTTTCGGCTGAATTTATGATATATAAGTTGCAATACTTGAGATTTATCTTGATTTCATTTGGATTTATAAATGTATCATTAACAGGGGCTGCAAAAGAGTCTCCCGTTGTGACACCCCTTATGGAATATGTTCGGCAAAGAAGAGCTGCTGAGAGTGGAACTCAGGTATGTTGGGAACCTTCTGTCCTGTGAATCTGTAAATGTACGTAGGGGAAGATATTCAGTTGTATGTTTTTGTAAACATAAAACTTTTCATATATGTCTAGCCTTCTGAATGGATTGCACCGTTTATGGTCCGCCAGTTAATTTTATATCCAATGCAACTCCTTATTAAGAAATATATGTCCAGAAATTCTTGGTAAAATTGTAGTATGCTAACCAAGCTATCTCCAGCATTTCCCCTTTTCAATTAATGTTTGGATATATGATACAGAGAGTGAATTTGATGCCAAATCCTAGGAATTTTGGAGTTAAAGTGCTAGTGGTCATTATCATTTACTTTGTTCTTTCTTTTTCATATTGCTTGAATATTTGTTGATCATTTTTCCTTTTTGTCTCATAAGCGGATTGAATTCTGAGAGTTTTTATTCATAGTTACATCTTTTTTTTTTTCTTTTTTCTTTTTTGATTGGGTTCTTGAACAATGAAAAATACAGTTACTCCTTTCTTGTTCATTTTTTTAAAATTCTTTTATGCTTTTAGCATGCATAATCATGTTTCGAGTTGGACTTCATGATTGATTACAGGGGTCCTTAGTTGTCAGGAAAATTGGCAGAAGAAGTCGAGCAGCATCTACAAGCAAGGCTGGTTCAAGTACTTCCAAACGAGGTTCAGAGAAAAAGAAGGTAATTACTTCTTGGAATATTTGTTTGAGCATGTTTAATAATCTTAGTTGATAAACCGCACATTCCTCCGATCGGTTGGTTTGAAATTCCTTTTTTCCTTTTCTTTCTCAAATTATGAGTGTAGCAAATCTGGTCCAGTGACCATTTTTTGGACAAAGCAAATGCCAATTTCACACGTATGATAATGTGCATAAGAAATCTGCAATTATTGACTTTAATAATTTTAAGAGGTATGACTATCAAGAGGATATGGCTTTTTAGTATTATGTAATTTAAGATGGGAAATAAAGAAAATTATTTTTTAGGAAAATAAAATGTTTAAGTTCGTTTGACTGCTTTCTTCGTTTTACATTTTTAAACTCTTGAGCTGATATCTTGACTTCTAACTATAAGTACTACATGATCTTGGGCTGCTGTGGTTGAGATATCTGAATCATGTAAGATCTCTATTAGGCACAATTTTAGAGTCCATTCTTTCATTCAGTATACTTTGAATGGTGGCTGGCTCTTTATTTTGTCATTAACTTTCATCACCATTGGATTGTTGACAACTTTAAGTCTGATGCAATCAGATAATCCTCTTATCGTTGTGTACTTTTATCAGATGCCAAGGAGCGGATCCAAGGGATGTAAGATTTTTGCTAGTGTGGGCTGGAAATGTTTAGTGGGACTATATTTTTAGAATGTTTCTCTTAAAGTTAATTATTGCTACTACAAGCGTTACTCTTACAGCTGAAAAGTTTTTCACATAGAGGCATTTTTGTTGAAATTTTTTACTTATCCAAAAGTAACAACACATTAAGAAACTGAGTAAATGATTTTGACACTGCAAGCCATCTTATGGGTTGAAAATCTCATCATTATTTTCAAGTGTTACACCCAACACTAGAAAACACAAGAACTGTGTCTCTGCAATTGATTCCTTCTGAACGAACCGAGCTGAGAAAAGTTTTTTAGTTGATGCTGTTTAATAGGATAGCAGCTGATCACTTGCTTTAATGTTGTAGGTGTGCTTGTAAACTGTGGTGCCTCATATTCTATTTTATGTTGATCTATTTCATGCCAAGTCTTATGAATTATTGGTTAAGTTGGGCTCACTGTTTTATCCTTTTATTCTACTCCTTTGTACTGCTAGCGTACACAAGCTTGTAATTGTTTATTGTTTTTGTAATGCAATAAAGGAAAAAATGGTGGTTGATTGGTTTTGTTGTAAAGAAAAAGTTTTTTTTAATCAAATATAAAAATATGGATCGCTATGGTTTCTCAATTTTTTCTTGGCTTTGTTGTCAGTATATTCTAAAGAACAGTGCTAAAAATGATAGTCAAAAGGATAAATCGACTTGCATTGCAGTACCCAAGCATGAAGGTCAATTTGCCTTTTCAATTGGAAACGAAGTGTCAGAAATTGAGACCAGTATGTATTTTTCCTGACAACTGATTCTGTATTATTAGGCACAATTTGTTTGGTATGAAAGATACATATCGATTATTGCATGAGATTATGTTCTACTGTTGGACTATTTAAAGTTGAATGGATACTGAGCTATGTTTCTGAGGAAAAATTAATTTAGGTTGCATGTTCTTTTCTTTTTTTTCTCCCATTCCACCAAAGAAATTGATGTCACTATAGCTACATTTTGTATAATTATTATTTGATGCTATTGTCCCAACAAACTACACTTTTTCGCAGTTAGATATTTATCAAGTTCTTCTATACATATTATATTCGATAATATATGATTTTATTGTGTTGTATTCCTCAAAAATTGTTGAGGAATGTATGTTTGGTATGACGTGTCTTCACATGTTTTGACATCTGCATCAGATTATTGTGTCCTTAAATTGGTTTAAGCTTTCACAGGGACATAAATAATATACTGATTTGAATTGCAGTTAATGGTGTTGAAGGTCCTGTCTCTGGAGTTACTTTGACCTCTGATACCGGAAAGAAAAAGATCTTGCTTTTGAAAGGGAAGGGGCAAGAAGTTTCGCATGTAAGCTTGTTGGTTCTAGCCTTGCCTGCATGACTGAAGTTATCTTTCATGAGCCATAGCTATAGTTATTTTAACATGAGCAAGTCTTGTGGACTGGTAGTGAGTTATTGCTAATCTGCTGGATGCAAATTGTGATGGACTTTGTGAACCGCAGGTGCCTGATGCCCTGTTGCAAGACAAACAGGGAGAAACATCACCTGTTGAGCACTCAACTACTGCAACTGCTCAAAAACCGATTCAGAGGCGTGAAACCTCTGGGAAGTTGATCAGAAAAGTCTCATCTCAGCAGAAGATACTAACTGTGAGTTCAGAGAATGGAAAGCAACCACCAGGCTCTATCACCTCACAATCGGTCCCTAATGGTCAAACATCCAATAATGATTCACCTGCATTTAGTTCTGATGGAGATACAAAAAGAACTTCAGATGATAGATTTGTGAGAAAAGCCCTGCATGGTTCTGGTGCTGTATTTGAGAAGCAAGAAAAACGTACAAGAAATAAGGATAGACCTGATCGCAGTTTCTGGACTCGTCGTTCTGATATTTTGCAGGCTAATGGGGAGCATTCATCATCTTTGCAGCCTGCTCAATTGTTTTCTAATTCTGTCGAAGGTATTGTTCTTACTTCGGATAATTCATAAGGTGTCTGTGTAAGTATGGAGAATATCTGGACAGCAGTGATCTAAGCATCAGATTTTCTTGTGTATCTTTTTTTTTACCTATTTCAAGTAGGAGTTACATAAGTTGATTGTGTAAGTACGGAGAATATGCTGGACAGTAGTGATCTTAGTACCAGATTTTCTTGTGTATCATTTTTTTTCTTTGTCAACTAGGAAATGCATGAATCTCACTTGCTTGTGATGACCTTCAGTTAACCATGGAGGCACAAAAGAGGATATTTCTTCTGGTACCAAGACCACTGAAGTTATAGCCCCTGTAAATGGAGGTAATTTTGTGGATGCTTATGGCTGTTTGGCGCCCTTTTTAAGGCATCATTTTCTGTTTTTAATATTCAGAGAAGTATAGTATTTATTTGTTGAGTATTTCTGAAATTATTTCGAAAAGCATGTAAAATGCTTTTTCACACTTTACAGAGAGATTGGTGAAAACATATATTTGATGTTTTTCTCGTTTTGGAGTCAAACAAATAATTTTAAACCTTTAATGTTTGATAGTTTCCCCATAATCTGTTGGCATGTGGTGGTTTGTAATAAATTAATTTCATTGCACTTGCCAAAAATAAATTTCATTTGTCACAATTGCTTGGGAGACGGATCATCCTTATTATATAATTCAATAATTTGTTAAAATTAGATAAAAATCTGTAATACTATTTGTTTATCATAGTTAATTTAGTAAAAAATTTAATATTATATTTAGAATGATATTGAGAATGATATGCTACACTATTTTTAGTTTTTTAATTGGTATATTTTTAATAAATATGTATTTAAAATAAGGTGAGCACAAAGAGAGATAGTTGAGAGTAAATGAAAATTAATCAGTTAGTTCTAAAATCATAAGAAAAAAGGTTTTGTTTAGTTACTAAAATTATAAAAAAAAAATAGTTTTTGTAATGTATTTACTGAACATGTTTTACTATTCTCATTTTCAAAATAAAGTTTATAAAAATATTAGTGATCGTGTTTTATAGTTTTTAAACTTAGAAAACGTCAAATCAAAAGCATCATTTTCTTTTCCGTTTTTGTTTTCTGAAAAATATTAATTGAAAAACAATACTGTATGTGTCCTTAGTCCTTGTTTAACTCATATTTCAACGGAAGAATAAAGCTTTAGAATAAAGCTTTAAATGATGTACCATTTATGCTGTAAAATATATTTATTTATCCAGGTAACCATAGACATAATGGTCGCCGTGTAGCCGCCCATATTATGAAGGATGATGGTTCCATCAGTATAATTGATGGAAAGTCTTCCAAAAGAAGAGGTGGTAGGGGCTCAGGGGGCCATGAGGTGAGGGAATTTTTTCTTGACTGAAGCTTTAAGTTCTGCCTCATTGCTCATCTTATCACAACTGCTCAAAATCTCTCTTGTTTCCTTTTTCTCTTTCCTTATAAGTTTATGTATGTGAGTGCAGAAACATGTGTGGATTCCAAAATCATCTGCTGGGCATTAGATTATGTATCTAATTATGGTAAAACTTTTATCTGATTTTTCTTTACATCTCTCACGGAGATATATCAGCCCTTAATATGTTATGTCAAACAGGACTCAGTGTAAGCAAATGCATTACATTAACTTTTAAATTGCAAATTTGGCCTATGTCCGCAAGACGTGATGCGGAGAACTAAAATTCAGTGATAATTATACCAGCCAAGTGCTTAAGTTTAATCTCAATTGCAAATCCCTGATATGGTGCTTTTGCAGTTTTATCTTCTTTTTGGCCCAATAAAGTTAGCTGAGGTATGGATTTGATCTGTTTGGTTCACTGGGGCTAATTTGCATGTTTCACAGGTATTAGAAGTTGCAACTCTTTTATCTGACACAAGGCTCTAGCTTTTTGTGTCGTGTTGCAATGAATGGCGAAGGATCTCATTGGCCTTTGAATTTAGCAGTCCCCACATCACACTACAATTTGTCACTATCCATGCTCAGGTTTGGATCCAATCTCTTTTCAGATGTAATCTGACGTAGGCATGCATGTTATCCACAGAAAATCCATCTCAAGCGATGGGAGAACTTCAACTGTGGTGGTACTATCTGAAGAATTTTCAATCCTTCTCCTGAATTTTCAATAAATGGAGTTATTGAAGCTATCAACAAAACTCCTGCTTGACCTGCAGATCATCTTACCATTTTTTCCAGTGACACAAAATTCAGAGGCCACCATCATTACCAGTTGATATATAAGGTGTAGGGTTATATTTCGATGGGAAATTGCTATATGGTTGTACAGTAAAGATGGTTCTAAAACCAAACAGCTTGCTGTTGCATTTCTTTCTTGTCTAGAAGCAACCCTTTACATTCACTAAGTGAACTCTTTCTGGTTGCCGGCTATGGGTCATCCCTGGAATTTCCTTCCGGTATGTATACCAATTTCGTAACTGGAACCTGAATATACCATACTGTGTTAGAGTACGTAACTGGGTGTGTAACTAAGCTTATCATGCATGTAACTTCTTCTTCTTCTTCTTCTTCTTTTTTTTTGTTGAATGTTGTTTCAACAATTCTTAATACCAAATACCATGAATATCATATCCAGTTGATTGTGAGTAATCCCGTTTTTCTTGTTCAAAGCGTGTTT
>JAVXUL010087994.1:0-23643 GCA_035590515.1 Trichilia minutiflora | reverse complement strand
ATTGTAATAAATATTTTAAGAAATATTTGTTATGTTATGTATTTTATAAAAATACAGATGTTGATTTACATATGATTAAGAATTCTCCATATTATATTGTTGTTTTGAAAATGGGTTTTAAAAATAGGTACTAATGCCTTGCGTATCCTAGAATTGCATTCTAATTAATATAATATATTTCTGACATTCGTGACGATTGTCACATCATCGACTAGGGTCAAGGCGTGACAAAAATACTGGAGTATGGTCAGGCTAAACTAGAATATTAATTAAGCTTGTCTCATGACTTCAAAAATAACTTAAAGTATAAATTGATGGTTAGCCTAAATATAAAAGTTTATTCCAATGAGTCAGCTTTCACAGAAGCAAGAATCACCTTAATAGCTCTCTTGGATAAAAAGTTATGGTATTTTTATATTTACTGCATTAAAACTGAAAATAAACAAAAATTACAAACAAAATAGATTTTACACTAAAGATTAGAAATATGCATAAATTGAGAGAATTAATTATACTTAAAAGTGTAAAATAATAAAGTTATACCTTAGTGCATGTACACTTTTATGTACTCATCAATGAGACTTTATTTAGGTTATGTACAACAATTTATAGGACATATCCTAATAAGAATATTGACAAGTTAGTAAAACTCACAATTGATTACACTATATCTAACATGGTACGACTCCTTCTTTTTGCTATATCATAAAGCTAAGATGTATAGGAAAGAGTCAACTAGAAAATTATATAATTATCATTTAAGAATTCTTGAAAATCTATAATCAAATATTCTTCTCTATAATCTGATCATAGAATTTTAATACTATTTATAGTTTGTTTCTCTATTTTATTCTTTTTTTTTGTAACCCAGAACTTCCCATACTTAGTCATCACTACGGCGTCCAGTCACACACAGGGATAGGTACCCACTCCCGCAGAGCTCGTGATCGTAGATCACATGACCCTACCCTTAACCACTAGGCACATGTACAGGGACCACACATAGTGGTCCCAAGCATAAAAATAAACTGGGGCCTCCACCTTGACGCGTCAGTCGGGCGTTTGCATTGGAAGGATTCGAACTCAGGACTTTGAACTCAGAGTCTCAAACCCCAACCACTCCAACCACCCAATCGAGTGTCTCTATTTTATTCTTGAATTACTTGAACTTTTCAAAGGATTTAAACTTATATTTTATTAAATACACATATTCATACTGTGACATGTCATTGGTATAGGTAATAAATTATTCAAATCTTTCCCTGACTTTGGTGTTAAATGACCCACATACATTTGTATGTATGAGTTTTAATAACTTTTTTAGCCCTCTCACATTTCTTCAACTCAGAGGTATTTTAATCATTTTACCTAAGAATATTTACCTAAGAATATTTTTATCGTTTATAAAAATATATGTTTGGGTAATAATATGGGTTAATTAACTCCATATTAATGTCCAATAAGTATTTTGAGAAGATTTGTATGAGAATGGTTGAGTTTGAGAAAATTTCCCTTGAGGTATAATTTAAGAACTCGAGTTTCCAAGTTAAATTCCTATTGGTTGGAAAATACAATTGATAAGTGGTTTATTTTTACTTATAAAGGATTTAGATATGATCAAATAGAAAGAAATGTGAGAAAAATTAAAGGTCAAATGAGAGAGATACAATATCGAGAATAGAGGAGGTTATGTATCAAAAAATATAGGAGAGAAGGTGGGAAAGACAGGGCCAAAACGACTCAGGTTTGCTTCCCAGATTGGCACTGATTTTGGCACCAGATCTAGTTAGAGAAGGATGTCTAACGTTGGTCAATGCATTAAACATAACGTCAGTTTTGGTTTCTTTTATGAAACTGGCACTGAATGGAGTTTTGCATGGAAAATTTCATATTTGCCCCTTATTAAATGCTTTCTTCATCAATTCTTTTATGTTATCAAGGTTAATTATATCCTTTCCCAAGCCATTTCTATATATATGAGTTAAAAAGGCTGAATCATTTTAATTTCTTCTCCTTTTTCATTTAGTTTCTCTCAGGTCTTAAGGTTCTTCATACATAGTACAAAGCCATTTTCATTTTCTTCAATTTCTTCTATATTTCACTAATTAAAAATTCATTTCTTGCTATAAAATACTCGTACACCCTATACTATATATAAATTTTGTTTCATTGATTTGATTGAGGAATAGATGAGAGAAAATGAGGGTTATTGTTCATAAAAGATTATTTTCAATAATAGATAGCAACTGAAGTTTTCGAGGGATAAATTAATCTTTTGGTAAGACTCTTAACATAATTATAACGTTGATTTCATAGTTTGATCGATTTTACGAGTCGAAGTTACTATTTATTGAAGGTTTACTATTAATCTAAATTTGGTATTTGTATAATTGTGATTATTTGAGATCATAATTAATAAGTATATGTCAAATTTAGTCTTTTAGAGGCTAATTGATAAGAAATTAGAATTTATTTGATGAGGACTAAAAGAGGTAATAAGTTCAGAAAGCCAAATTAAGTTTGATTATTTTCGGCCATGTTAAGAAATTGGCTATAAGGTTTCGTAAATGAAATTAAATAAATGGCCAAGTTATAAATAAAATACAATAAATAGTTAGTAATAAAAAATTCAAGATTAGTATATTTAGTCGTGCATTTGTATTGGGTTGCTAGTCGAATTATATCTTCAGGTATCAAACTCGTGTAGTAGAGAATCAAACAGTATAAGAGATAATAGGAAGTGTGAACTTTCTCTACGAAAGTGAGTAGAAACCTTTATGTGTTTATATTTATTTTTAAGCATTTCATGAAATCTAAAGGTTTAAAGAGTTTTAAGAAAGAGGCATTATTTATGTACTTCATATTTGTGAGTAGTTATCGTTATATTCTATAGTTTCAAAAGCTATAGCTGTATACAAGATTTTACATTTATTAAAATGATATCACATATTTCAAGAGATAATTTCTCTAAGTATGATGTTGTAGAATTTTATATATGATAAGAATTTCGAAAATGATTCAAAAATGTTTTAAGAGATAGTTTTCTCATGAAGGTTATTACATATATGATTTAGAAATTCTTTACAAAATAGGTTCCTTAAGAAAGTTACGATATATACACTTTAGAAACATTTTATGACTTATTTCTTTATGTAAGCAATCATGAAAATGATTTAAGAATATTTGATGGTATAATTTTCTATGAGTTATAATATAAATAATTTAGAAATGTTTTGGAAAATAGCTTTTCTATTTATGTTATGATATATATGATTGCATGTGTCATGCCCCCATCCTAGTCGGTCACGTGACAATCACCGCGAATCCCAAAAATACATCCTTTTACTTAGAATGTACTCTTAGGACCCGCAAGGTATTAGTACATGTTTTCAAACTCATTTTTAAAAATAAGTTAAAATAATATAATATGGAAGATTTTCAATTATATAAGTATCAACATTTATATTTTCTTAAAATACAATACAAGTTATTCCTGACAAAGCCAAATACATAAAATTACTTGATTATAAATAGTTTTTCGTACAGTGGACCATAATGTAAAAACTTGAGTCGAGTATCTGAAAATTGTGCTGAAGTCTTGCTTCAACTATGTTATACCGCACCCGACTATACTAAAATGAAATGGAAAGTGAGGGGTGAGTATTTGGGGAATACTCAATGAGTAGATAAATACATAAAAACAGAAATCAGAGGCCCATACATTGATTACAGAAAATTCTCGTAATCATAAAATTAAGTATAGTAAAATATGGCATCATATACATATCTAGAAAATTAATATAACGTTAAATATGTATATCCCCTTTGGTTTATAGGATCCCGTCCACTCCTTTAGAGGTGTATGGCTAATCCGTAATCCTGGTTGGGGATGTGTGTCCATATATAATATCTCTCGGTCTATAGGATCCCATCCATTCCCTCAGAGCTGTATGGTTGATCTGCAATGCTGGTTGGGATACTATTATATCAGTATAAGACTAGCATGCTTTAGTCTGGATATGTGGATTCTACCCATCCTACCGAGGACTATATGGTCAATCTACACTCCGGGGTTTGTTGGATTCCACCTACTCCACATGAGTTGTATGACCAATCCTCACCCATATATAATCAATAATATGGCACACAGAACTGTAAATCAATGTCAATGGCCAATCAGGGCAATCAAATAACTGTTGGCTCACAAGACTAAAAACATTATCTGTGGCTCACAAGGTCAAAACAGTAAAATAAGACATATTGACTCACAAGGCTAATTAACGAGTATGGCACCCCGACCATTATACTCAACTATGCCACATTCACAAACATATATAGAATTGGCCTCCAGCCTTAAAATCACAATAACAAATATACACATTAGGCCTCTGGCCTCATATTCATGGTAATCTAGGTTTCACAACAAACTTATCTTTATCACAAATAAGGGGCCATCTCGGTCACCACACAATATATACAACGCCTCCTCATTTCAGTTATGTATTTATATATATATATATATATATATGAATGTGTGTATATATATATTCACATGCTATCATCTCTAGCATTATATTTATTCATAAATAACAATAAACGAGGCGAAGGGAAAGAAATGTGTCCACTCATTGTTCTAGGGTGGGAAACCACCCTTTCAGTATCCTCTTCGAGACGGAGATCCTCCCGTCTATACTACCATACCTGGATACACATAGAAACACAAATTCAATAAATTATCATAATGTGTGTGCATAATACAATGCATGCTCATGCTATTCTCGCACTCTTCTCTCTCTCTCTCTATCTTTTTTCTCTCTCTACATATACTGCCTTATATGAAACCCTGCTCTATTTATAATTTTCTCATCAATTCTAACACCAATAGCTATTAAAACCCTCTAATTTATCGATATTGATAATAAACGAGAAAACCCTCAATTTTTAGGGTTTTATGAACAATACCCGAGCTATATATTCTTAGATCTATGCAAAATGATAACTCAAAATAGAGAGACGAGGCGAGGGATCGACTTACCCGAACTAGTAAGTAAGCTTGGAGTCCCCTTTTTGACTTGAATCTCTCTTCGACTACTATTTACTATACCTTTTCTCCTCACGAATCCTTATGATCTAACGGGTAGAACTCCAATCAAAAGAGATTTATGGGTTCTGGTGTTGATTCTCAGTTTATAGGAACTAAAATGACGAAGTTTGGTTGAGAAATATGGGAGATTGATTTCAATAGTGAGTGAGAGAGAGAGTTTTTATCAAAAATAGAGAGAGAGAAGATGAAAATGTGAAATGGGAAAGACGATCCCCTATTCTGCGTAAATAAGCTATGAAATACTCAAAGGTGTCGATACCTTTCATAAACGTATCGATACCTTTGGCATCATACCTACAACGTATCGATACTTTCTTCTAATGTATCGATACATTTGATTATTTACTGTTCACTAAGCCTACAAGGTGTTGATACCTTCCCCTAACGTATCGATACAATTCGTTGCAATTACGCATTTCTTCGTCATAAAGGTGTTGATACCCTTGTCAAGGTATCAATACGTTTGACACTGTTATAATTCATAATGCTTGCAAGGTATCAATATATTTGGCCCGTTACTGTTTATCATGCTTTCAAGGTATCGATATGTTTGTCCTTCAACTTTGAAAGGTGTCGATACCATTCTCCAAAGGTATCGATACCTTTGTCCTTATCCACAATGTATCGATACCTTTCTGCAAAGGTATCAATACCTTTGCCTCTTCTCTTTCTTTTGAGGACTGCTACTTCAAATGGCCATAACTTTAGATCCCGATATCCGCTTGGAACCCATAATATATCAATGAAAAGCTCTCTCCGAGCTTTACAAAAATGAACATTTTCTCAATTGGAGATGATTTTGGGGTCAAAAATTCAGTTTTTTCTCATAAACTCATATTCTATATACCACACACCTTCATCCAAAAATAAATTCAAGTTATTATACCCTCTAACATGTGATGTACATGAAATAACAAGTATAGAATCTCATGAGGGTTTCATAATAATGCCCATAACTCTAAGGGACGGGTTTCACATATTTATTTATTTAAAAGATAAAATTAGATTTTATCTTATATTTTAATATTAATATTTTATTAGATAAAGATAATATTTTATCTTTATTTATTTGAAAGATAAAATTAGATTTTATTTTATATTTTATTATTATTATTTAATTAAATAAAGATAATATTTTATCTTTATTTATTTATTTAAGATAAATTGTTTTTAATTTAAAAGATAAAATTAGATTTTATAAAATAAATATAAATTTTTTGATAGAGTTCTAATTCTATTAAAGTTGGTGATCAAAGTATTATATAAAGAGAAGTATTCCCTGAGAGAGAATTTTTGTGAAAAAAACTTACTTTAATTAAAAACATAAAGATACTTTGTTAATCAGACGTCCACCAGTCGTGATTCGTTATTGAGAGAGAAGACGAAGACGAGGTCCAATAACACGAGGAAGATCGGATAAGACGAAGACGAGGTCCAATAATACGAGGAAGACCGTGATTCAAGACTGGTGACCATGATTCAAGACTGCACGAGGAAAACTGTGATTTAAAACTGTACTCTATTTAAAAATAAGATATTTTATTCAAATTTTTGTTTTCTGTTTGCTACTCCATCCAACATTCTAACCTTAATTTGGGCTATTGGTGTAAAATGTGCCAAACACAAACGCAAACCCACACTAACAAAAGTCAATGTTAAATGTTAATCCTTACCTTACCTTTAATTTGAAGTATTAATGTTGAACTCAATAAATTAATTTCATGAGAAGGCTTATGGAGTCACCATAAAAATAATTAATTACTGCTTGGATTGAAGGGCTACACAATAAAGTACTAGTCTGTTAATCATTCCATTTCATAAGAAACATATAAATTAAATTCTTAAAATATTAATATTGAGTAGAGAGACATGGTCCATTCTTGAGGTGACCCTTCGTATAAAATGGAGTGGGCAACTGGGCATTTTATTTATTCCTATATTCCCTTAGAAAGAAGTTAAATTTGATGCCATATATAGAATGTTGGGTCCTTAAAAGAAAGAATCAACATTGTAAACATAAAATTAAATACAAATTCAATGCAAAAAATCCCATCATAATTACTACCATTCTTTTTCTTTTCTTTTCGTTTTCATATCCTTACAAGGATAGATTACACAATGGGAATACAAAACTGATTTAGAAAATGTTGTGGAAAACAGCAGAAGAAAAAGTTGAACAAGCCAACGAGAGCTATCAATTGAAAAGGGAAGAATGAGAACCAAATGAAAATGGAAGAATGAGAGAGAATATAGAGTCAAAATTAGTCAAACTTTTACAGCCCAGAAAAACATAACGAATTATATCATAGAATAAAGAGATGCAATTTTATTTTTGATGATCTAATTTAATACCCCATATCTCATAGTACTACCCTACTCACCTTCCTTTGAAAGACTTCAAAAGTTTTAAGAAAAAGAAAAAAAAAACGGATATATAAAACAATGGTGAATTTTTATTTATGTTTTGAAATAGCTTTTATTTTTTAAAAAAATTAAAAGTTTAGAAAATTTTTGGCATAATATTTTTAAAAATTACTTTGTGAAATTAAAACAGAGAAATTAATCACTTCTTCTATGTTTTGATTTTAATATAAAACAGAGAATTTAGACTTGATCAACTTATTTAATATAAATTTAAATGGCATTGAAACATAATTCAAACTTATTTTTTCGTGTGTTTTACACATCTCTAAAAGGGCAAATCAAAATTTTAATTAGAAGAAATAAATTTATTGATTAAATCCATAAACTGTTTTAGAAAAAATGGGCTAACCAAAAGTAGTTGCCCATGCTTCTTCCTTAGTGGTTCATAACTTTTCTTTCTAGACAATAATTTTATTCATTTTAAAAACAAGATCAAAATCAAAGTAATCACTATAATTTAGTGATAATTCACCACCTAATAGGAGGTCCCAAATTAAACCATGGTGCTTGCAACTTTCTCATTAATTATTTATCGTGCTATACAATAATCAACAAATATTATTACTTTTCTTTTTTAAAAAATATTATTAGTCAATTTTTTTTCAATTTTAAAAACATTATTCGCTAAGTATTACTTTTATTTCCAAAAAAAATTGCAAAATCACGATCCTAAAAACCCCTACCAAACTCACCAAACTATTTTACACTTTTTCTTTTTCATTTTTTTTTTCTCTTGACTAAATTCTTTTCTTCCAATTAATAAATAATGAAAACAGCAGATTCTCAATCATCATCACCACTCTGAAGGAAACACCATAATTGCACCCAACAATCTTTTTCTCCCTTTGAAACTAGAGCTTCCGATTTCCCTCTCTCTCCTTTTCTTTTTCTTCTTCTTCTTCTTCTTCTTCTTATTATGTTTTCATTATTATAAATATCTGTCAATCTCCATCTCCTTTTTAATTTTCAAGCATCTTTTTATTTTCTTTCTTAGATTTCTTCATCATGGATCCTTCTCTCGCTTCTGTCAATGGCTTCTATTCTTTGCTCAATCAAGAACTTGATGATCTTGATCGATCTTTTCTCTCCCACAACTTCATGTCAATCCAGTTTCTTCAGAAAGTTATGTCATCTCTTCGCTATTTCCATTCACAGCTTACCATTTTGGTCCAAAGACTTCACCTCCCTGTTGGAGAAAAGTGGCTTGATGAATACATGGATGAAAGCTCAAGGCTATGGGAAGTTTGTCATGTTCTCAAAACCGGTGTTGCTGCAATGGAAAATTATTGTTCTTCTGGTGCAAATTTAGCTTCTTCGTTAGAAAATTATAGCCATTTCAATCCCCAAGTTTCCCGCCAGGTTAGTTACATATTTTCTCGGATCATATATCAACTAATTTTTTTTTTAATATTTATTTTTGTTTGAGTGTCAAATTTCAGTTCAATTCAGGATAGAGATTGAATTTTCTCATGAATCTTAATCTTTTCTTACTTAAAATTTTTTTTTTCCGGGTGCATAGGCTATTAGGGCAATCATGGGATGCCAAAGGGAAATCGTAGTGCTAGAAGAGGAGAATAAAAGCTTAATGGAAACAAGAGTTGGAGAATTATCCCTAAAACTTGATGATGAAAACGTCTTGGTAGAATCAAAGTTCAATGGATTTAACGGTTTTCGAGGAGTGCTTTTTGCAATGAGAAATGTCAGCACATTGCTTCTCATGATTTTGCTAAGTGGGTTAGTTTTTTATTGGCCGAAATCCACCTTTTGCCAACAACGGTACGAGGGCCAAATCCTATTTGGCTCAGGATTCATGGTTTCATTAGCAAGATTGCAGCAAAGAGTAGCAAATGAGATGGATCACCAAATTGGTGGGCAGCAAGGGCTTACACTTTTCGAATTCCAGAATGTGAAAACCGCCATGGAAGATCTGAAAGAAGAATTGGAGAAGATTGTAGAGTTTCAATCTCATGAACAATTACAGGATACTCAAGAAATACAAGAGAAAATTGAATACATGAAGAATTGCTTTGGTTTGCTTAGAAATGGATTGGAAACAATTGTTGGGCAAATTGATGATTTGTTTGATGAAATAGTTGAAGGAAGGAAGAAACTTTTGGACTTGTGTAGTCATAGATAGAAAAAAAAACTATTCTAGGTAGAGAAATTAAAGCTTGGAAAAAAATATAATAAAAGAATATCAAGTACTGGCAATAGTGTTAGTGCTGTTTTTCTTTTTAATTTTACAGTTTTTTTTTCTTTTTTTGAATTGACTTCATTTTGAAGCAAGAGATTAGTACTCTATACGAAACCCGGAAAGGAAGTTTCTTGAGGAAAGAGGAAACGGCGATTCTTGTTCCTTTGGAAAAAAAGCAATATTATTATTATTATTATTATTAAAAGGTAAGAAACAAGCAGAATAATATTTAGTTAATTTATAGTCAATGACTTAAATGAAAAGCAAAATTTTTCCTATCAAGAAATGAAGATTCTTATCCTATTGAAAGGAAAAATATTGTGAATGTGATAAAAATTCTGATGCTTATTGTTTGTACCAACAAGATATAAAGAGAGACATTAAGATATAGATCAAGTGGATTATCGGTATGTTAAATTAATATTAGCTAAATTTGATCGTTTGTATTAATTTAAGTATTAAACATATGTAAAGTATATACTTTATTTTATTTTAACAGAGTGGATTCAAATATTTTCTCTCTTTTACCAATTCAAAAATTTTATAGGTTAAATTAATAAGCATTTACATATTAGATTTATATCATATGTAATATAAACTTTTATCATTTGTAAATTTTTTTTAATAATTATGTTGCATTATATACAGCTTGACAACTTTTTTTGGTAATTTTTAATTTTTTTCACATTTCTCAAATTATTTGTTAAATTTGAGAAATTAAAAAATGTAAAAACTTAAAAATTACAATTAAAATGTTTAGAATTGTCCTATATAATAGTTGTGACTTTTGTAATATAGGAACATCCATCTAATTTTATTATTACACATTTTTTAATTTCTCAAATTTAACAATAATATAGATTTTGAAATTTTAAAAATTAAAAAATAATTGAAATATTTAATACGAAAGTTTTAAAATGAAATTGATACAACAATAGCATGTAGTGTATTCAATTCATTACCAAAATCTATGATTTATCCTCTCAAGAAAAGGCAACAATGATTAAATTTTACAAGACCAGACATCTTGTTGCAGAAGAAAAAAGATAGTAGACAGACTCAACTTTCAAGAAAAGCTTAATCTACATCTCATCAAAAAACGAAAAAAAAATTAATTAATTAAATAAATTAAATTAAAAAGATAACACGTATCCTTTTCTCTTCTCTCTTCTTCTCATATCAAAGTGAACGAATGATTACACAATAAAAGGAAGATACGCCGGTTGCTCACTAGACATAAGGAAATTCATAAATAATAATAATAATTGAGACAAAAACAGATAACTAAAATGCTACAGCAATATATTTCCCCAATTTTTTTTCACACATATATATATATATATATGTGTGTGTATGTATGTATGTATATTATATAATTTAATAATTGTAAGTGGGTCATCCAATTTCCCTTCGTGTTCAAGTTGTCCATTTTCAATATATGCCTGGTTCATGTATATATATATGTATGTATATCTGTATATTACATAATTTAATAATTGTAAGTGGGTCATCCAATTTCCCTTTATGCTCAAGTTGTCTATTTTCAATAGATGCCTAGTTCACATCACAAGATTGAAAAGTTTAGGTGAAAATCTTTCGTACAAAGTTCAAATCAAGATACATATATATAACCAATTTTTAGATTTCCTACATTTTATAATATATGCCTAGTTCACATCACAAGATTGAGAAGCTTAGGTGAAAATCTTTCGTACAAAGTTCAAATCATTTTATTATTTATTTAGAGTATGGTTAGCGCATTATGTAATGATATATGTATGTATGTATATAATTCAAAATATGCAGTTTTAGAAAATCTCAAATTAAAAATTTTGATGACTCGTCGTACTAACATAATTAATTGCTAGTTATTAATGTACATCACAAGTTTATTATAGAGATTTTTGATATTGAATGTTCAAAAAAGAATATGAAATTATAACACATTTCAATTCAATCATATTTCTGTTTAAAAAAAATGGGCTTGTTCTGGTCTTTCTATATTCAAGTTCAACTCATCAAGGCAAGATGCATAAAGTTTAATTCTATGGGTTGAATCAATCTTCTAAAAATTAAACACAACACAAATTTAATATAAAATACGAATAAACTTAAATTTTATTTGCGAAAGCAACACATCACAATCAATCCCTCTAAAAATATTTCATCTTACTCTTTGAATCTAATTTTTGGCATCTTCATAAATGTTGCAATATTCCTTCCGTTCTGTGTAACCTTCTCTAAGTTGCAGCAGACATTTTTATTCAACCTGCATGAACTAAAACAATTCCACCTTTTAGTGACAATTCCTTTTCCTTTACGTGCAAAGCTGACACACTTAATTTACATCTTGGGTTCTTGTCAACAATTGATCATATGACAAGAAATTTGTTGGATAATTCTAACTTACCCCCTTAATCTTTTGATAATTATCATATAGATCATTTTCAAAATTTTAAATATCATTATATTTAAAATTGTAAATTAAAATCACACACCAATACACAATAACCCAATCGTATGGTTGTTAATTCTAGTCAATGTAAATGTAACAATTAGTGGCACTAAAACCATTTCCATGGAAAGCTCAAAGCTATAGTGCTAACTACTAAAGCATTATATAAATAGTGCAATATATATATATGCCTTCACATTTAGATTTCTTGTTAACGTGAACAAAACAGTTGAAGCATTATATAGATTTGATTATGGTACCTGAGTGTGAAACGAAATTTCCCACTTAACTTTGTTTTCTTTCTTCTCTATGATTTTCTTCCCTTATCCTCTCTTCTTTTTTGGATTTTCTAGTAAATAAAAATTATTGACCTAGCAGTCTTTGGAGTATTGCTTCATGGAGTAATAACATTTGAATCCTCGAATCCTCAAACCTTTTTTAATAAAGACATAATTTGTTTGTTTATATTAAACGAGTTTTTAATGCAATCGACGTTATTAAATTATTTTTTAAACATGAAGTTATGACAGTATCTAATTTTTTTTTTTTTATATTTTCATATACTCCAATCCCATCTTATTCCATACATCAAGGTTATGTTTAATGCATGGGATAAGTGATAGGATCCCAAATCAACTGGATTATCTTTTAGACAACAAAAACAAAAAGGGGATGGAAAGTAGAAAAATTGAATTCCAGATTATGGACCTATTTGAATGAAGAGTTTTTCAGTGCTTTTATTAGAACTTAACCATTATGGATCTATTTGATATAAATAGATAAATATATATCTTCATTTGTAAAAACTAAAAAAATTTATTATCCATATTTTACAATCCCATTTCGTTTCCTTGTGTCAATGAATGAAATATTTGAAAATCTTCTCTCTCTTTCTCTCTGTGTGTCCAATAAGAAATGGAAAGCTTTGTTTCTATGTAGCAAATCTTTTGCAATATCCATTGAGATTCTTTGGAGTTGTGATAGTAAATGACCAATCATTCTAGTTGTGAAACAATGATGGAAAAAGGAAGAGAGAGATTCCTAAGTTTGCTTTATGAAATTTTCTTTTTCTTTTTGTTTTTCTTTCAAAAAGTAGTTTTCATTTTTGATTTTTCTATGTCTTCTGTCTCCATCATTTTAGAGAGCTTGCAAGCAATTGTGTTGTGTTTCGTTGCTGTCATTCATGGCGAAAGTTGACATAAATAAGTCTCAGTCACAGGTTTTTCTCATCCTTAGATTTTCATTCCTCAATCTCTGTCACTTCTTTTCGTGTATAAACATAGCCGAAGAATAACGGCCTTAATAAATATTTTTAACTCCTGAAATTTAATTATATATATAATTAATAGACATAAATAATTTAATTTAATTATTAAAAATATTTATATTAAATTGTTAATAAAAATATAAAATTAAGGGAATATTAATTCAGCCTTATAAATATATTCATGATTTTTTAAAAGAATATATATTTATGTTTTGGAAAATGCTTTAACATAGAATTTATAATATAAAAAATAATTAATAAATTATAAAATTTTCATTTATTCCATCCCTTATACCAATAAACTTTTTTTTTTAAAATTTGAAATATAACAACTTTGTAATATAAATTTATGATCCCATCTATTGTAAGCATATTTCAATTTTTTTTAATTTAATTCATAATTTATATCTAAATAAATATGATATATTGTTTTTTCTATTTTAATATTATCGCAGCTTAAGTTGTAATAAACTCTAGAAACAATAAGCCCAAAATTCAGCCCAGAAGGAAGCCAACTCAAATTGACCATGTTATTTTTATTTTGCCCCAATCCAAGTGTTATCACCAAAACAAAGGTTGCATACATGCAATTTACCCAATGCCCCATTCGTAAGAAACAAACAAGCCATGTGGAAGGATCAGAAACAAAAGTAATAACAATACATAGACTTTAATTTTCGGGCATTACAAAACTAGCCAAAGGAAACCAAATTAAAGAATTTTGTGAGAAGAAGAAGCAGAAATGAATTGTGAGTGACCATTTTTATTCTATATAAATATTTTTTAGAAATTTCATTATTCTTATATATATATATATTCGTTTCTATAGGCCTTTATGTATATTTTTCGTGAGGTTTAAATGGATTAATGATTATATTGAACATTTGCTTTTTCTATTTTTATTAATATGATTAATACGAAACATCTTACATCTGTTGGATTTCCAGTCCAGATACAGATATTGCATGCCTTAGAATATCAATATTGCTTTTGGCTGCAGTGACTGTTGTTATCTTGGTGTGGCCTCTGGTGTTGCCGCCGTTGCCACCTCCGCCGTTACAATGCTATTATGCGTTCCATTTCTTACGATGATTTTATTAGTTTTCTTAGCGTTGATACCGTCGAAAACGACGACGACTTTAGATGTTCTTAACACACTATAATTTATCATATCAAGTTTTCTTGGGTTTTAGTTTGAAATTATAGTTCACAGATTTTTAATAGTTCGTTTAACATTTCATCATGAATAAAACTCTGGTCATTTCTCGTATAATGTGGGCCAGATGGTATGCTTAGTTGAGTTTTTTCTGCCATTTTTGTATTTGATTGACATAACACAGCTTTTTTGAGGTGGGGTTGAAGTCCTGCCAATTATCAGGACTCAAAAGGACGTCCAAGTTTCCAACCAGCTTGACTATGAGCTGGGTTCAAGCTTTCCAATATTAACTATTTCTTTGTGTTTTTTGATCGTTTGTAAGGGACAAAAGAAACATCCTCTTCTTTCTTCAACGATGGGTATGAGCTGGTAGACCATTCAAAGTTGAAATATATATAAATTACTGTATTTTAATTTTAAATATTGATTAAAACTATAATAAATATAATAATTTGAAGAGCTCAGTTTTTTATTTTTTATTTTTTAAAAAGTTTTAATATTCACATGCCTTATTACACAGATTTTGCTTCTTGACTAAAGCTAAGAGCATCTCTAATGTGTAAATGGATTGCTTTTATAGAAAATGTATTACGTCATTAATATGAAGAGACTTGCATCTTATATGGCATTGATAAACATTATCTTCAAAAATTACTCTCCAATGTGGATATGGATTGTTATTTATTATTTTGAAAAATTATTAAATTAGTTTTTTACCTCCTTTAACCACCAATGAAATAAATGAATTGCTGAGTCAGCAATCCATGATTGTCAACAAGACCCTCTAAAAATAGAGGATGGAGTTGAGGACGTGAATTATTTTTTTTGTCATGTCAGCTTGATAGTGAATGGAATTAAATATATTGGAGAGCCCAATTGTATTTACAATATTGATTTTGTACATGTGGCATCTTTAAAAAGACAATTCATAGATACATTGGAGATGTTCTAATACCCATGATATATAATCCGATATGGCCTTGTTCTAGTCCAGTAAGAAACCCTTCTTTCCTTGGCCCAGATATCAGAGCGTAGCGAAATTTCCTGTTGAAAAGTTTTATAATAATTAAAGAATAGATTATTAGTATAGTTGTTGTATATATAATAAATTGAGTTATCTATACATACTTATTTAAATTTAATCTAACAAAATTTTAAAGCAAAATGATTAGTTATCCTCTTTTCTACACTTCATATTAATAGTTAGATCTAATCATTTTCAATAATTAAGATTAAATTCAATGTATTATAATTAATGCATTCGTGAAATTTAATCTCGTTAAAAATATCGAATAAAAAAAAAAAGAGATCTAAAAAAAAAAAAATTAATAATAAATTATATAAAAATTTTATTATTGTCCAACGAGGCTGATCTATATATAATTTAAAAAGTTTGATGCATAGATAAAATATCTACATTTTACATTGATGATTCATGCAAATTGGAATTTCTCTCTTTTTCAAACTTGATATTATAATAAAAAAATCTAAAATATTTAATAATTTACATAGATATCATTATAGTATTTTTCGAAAAAAATTTACATTCATAATAATTTTTTTTATTCTATATAATTAAAAATAAATTACTCTAATATTTGACGGAACTCAAACCCTTATATTTCTTATCGATTGCAATTTTTGGAACAGGAAATTAAAAATGATGAAATAAGAAATTTAGGATATATTCGGTATTGCCTTTCTTTCAACTATTGTTTTAGTAAAATGAAAATAATTTTTTTTTAAAAAAATGATATTTTTAAGTTATGTTTTTAGAGTTCAAGAATATGTTCGGTAATATTTTATACTTATGTATTGTGAAAATAGAAAATAGAAAATACATTCGGCATTGTTTTAAAAAAAATTAATTTTAATAATTTTATTTATCAAATATTATGTCAATAGTTAATATTTTGATTATATATTATAATTTTGATTGTTTAAAGAATAAAATCTAAAGGTAAAATTTTATAATTATATTAAATATATCAAATAAAAAACAAAAATAATATTTAAAAAATATAATCTTATTTATCTCTTTAAAACATTAAAAAGAAAAGTCTTTTTTTAAAAAAAATTTTATGTATTTTAAAAAAATAAAATAAAATGACAAAAGTGTTCTCTGGTAAAAAATAAAAGTAAAATTATTAATAAAAATTTCTCATAAAAATATTAATAAAATCCAAAATAATATATGTTTTTAAAAAAACTATTAAAATAAATTTTATTATTTTTAAATTATAATATTATTAAATATAAAATAATATAATTATTTTTAATGAACATGTGTCATTTAGAAAAATAAAAAATAATTATTTTCAATATTTCTTTTATAAAGATTAAAAAGATCTTTTATATATTTTACAAAATATTTTTATAAAATAATATTAAATAAAAACTATACTATTTTCAAATTCTGAAAACAAAAAATAACAACCGCCCCTTGAAAAGCTGTAGACAAAAAATATCTATCGCCAGATTCCAATTGATAAGGTATATTCCTTAAACATTCATTGGAAAGATGTCATGTCGTTTTTCGCCAACATCTCAAACGACAAAATGATAATCAATTGAATGTTAAAAGTTTAATGATCGTACACTTTTTTATTTTCAAAATGAATTAAAAAAAAAAGAAATTACTATAGGAAGATAGGAAATAGCAATATATATTATATGATCCCATCATATTTCGGCAATAAAATAATTAAAAATAGATAAATTTTTTGTCAAAATTCTTAATTTCTTTCTAAATAAAATTAAAGAAATTGAATTTTGGAATATAATAAATGTATACAATAAAAATATATTAATAAAACTGTTTAATATAATAAAATTAATTAAAAAATGCTTAAGATATAATATTGTCGATTTAACATTCTATTATTTTTTTATTTTTATAATTTCATAAATTAATATAAATTAATTATTATAAATATGGGTTAAAAAATCTAAATCACAATAATTTACTTGAGTAACGACAAATACTTTTAATAATTTGTTAAAATAATGAATACATTTTTACTCTATTTTTTGTGATAATTTTTTTTAAAGTTTAAAAGTTATAATAAATATTCTTAAAGTATTTCATTTTAAAATAAAATTATTATTATATCTTTAAAATAGGATTGTTTTTATTTTAGAAAAAGACATAATAATAATTTTATTATAAAATAGGTAAATAATAATATTTTAAAAAGATATTTATTATAATTTTTTATTTTTAAAAAATATTATGAAAAATAAAGTAAGTTATTTGTTATTTAACAAAAGTACAGAGGTGTTTATCATTCTTCCGTGCACTCAAAATAAAAATTAAAAAAAAAAGATAATAAATAAAAATTAACAAAACCGCCATGAAAAGCTCTGGTCCGTAATTACTAATTACTGCGTATTGCTCTTTGACTCTTCCGCCCTCATCTCTCCCTTTCTCGCGTTCTTCTTTCCCCTATCTGGCTATCTCTTAGATTTCTGTTTTGGGCATTTAATCAAATCACATATCTGCAACTTAGAAAAATCGACCGACATGCCTACGCCGGACAACCAATACGATCAACACCATGATGCGCCGTCGCCTCCGAAACCAAATACGAAGATCCTCTCTCTCCTTCTTATCTCCGTAATTATGACTCTTATAACCTCTCTATTCTTCGTCTTCCTTGGCCTTGCGTCACTCCTTCTCCTCCCTCTCCTCTTCACCTCCCTCCGCCGACATCACCAACGGAAAGACGATCTCTCAAATGGGTTCTCTCCCAAAGGCTTGAAGAAGTTACCCCAGTTCAAATTCTCGAAGAAAATTGAATCCCAGTTGGGGCCGGAACCTGAATGCGTGGTTTGTTTGGAGGGGTTTAAGCAAGGCCAGTGGTGCCGGGAACTCGTCGGTTGCGGCCACGTTTTTCATAGGAAGTGTGTGGATACGTGGTTGATTAAAGTGGCTGCATGTCCGACATGTCGGACAAGGGTTTACTAGATTATTGTAAGTTTGTTGAAACTATGAGTTTTCTTTTTCTTTTTTCTTTTTGATTGCTATGTGCTATGTGATTTAGTTTTCAATGTATAGTTTCAACTTCTTTTCTAACGTAAGGAATTGCAGAATATTTTGTTTGGATTCATTTTTAATTTGTTTGATTGTGTTTTCAAAGCTTTGGTTGCTGAGTGCTTTTTTATTTTTTTTTGGGTCCGATAAGAAGCACTAGTTTTGCATCAGTAAGGAAATATCAATGGAGTTGTATGAAGTGAGAACTTGGCAAACTGAGAGTAGAAATGAGAATCTTTTTTGGGTCAGGTTCCTCATAATTTTGTATTAAACGAACAAGAATTTTTTAATGATTTGACTCTAATGTGGTTTTTGAGCTGTGACTTAGCTTATATGAATTATGTTTGTTACTTTATTTTTTGGAAATGTAGTTAATCATGACCTATACAAATTTTTTCTTTATTTTTTTTTTTTCCTTCTTCATTTGTTTACATACAGTTGATTATAGAATTCGGGGATGATGCTTGGTAGACCTAATTTGTTGACACCCATATCTTCTGTTGGTTAGGAATTTGAAAATTGGGAAAAAAGGGATTTTTTATGGTGTTTAGAACTGCATTGCAATTTGGAATAGTCCTGCATATAGCCATTTGTCTTGAATAAGAAGTGCCCTGAGATGAATAATATGATCACATATGGTCCTATTGAAACAGTTCAATTTTGTAAGACATCAATTGACAGTTGAAGATGAATTCACTTCTTAGGGTGCAGCGCATATAACTATCAGTGAGATTTTCACCCCAAAGCTGGTCTCTTTGGGTGCTCAATTTGAATTTCACCCCAGCGCATATAACTGAAGATGAATTTCATTGTGTTTTTCTTTTGGAATAGCGAAAATTTTGAATTACCATGATGATCTGATCTGTTAATGGTTTCACCCTGTGAAAATTTTGATGCTGCAGATTATAGGTCAATTATTGTCAATCAATTAGCCACGAGTGCAAATTGGCAATTTGTGTTGTTAATCGCTGTGGGGATTGTTTCTTTAAAAATATTTTAGTTTTCTGCCCATCTCAATCATTTTTAACCTCCCTTGAAGTCCTAAACTGTCCCACAATAATGGTTCTATGGTCCTATGTACCATTTTGTGGGATTGGAAATGGCTAGCAATAGCTTTTGTTGCCCCTGCGGGCTCACCATATCCTTTGAGAAATTCTATTTATTTTTTCTCCATTAAACCTCAAGTTGTCTGCTCCAATAATCAAGTTTATGCAATTTTGGTATTGTTTTAGAATACAATTTCCACTTTTTCCTTTCCCCTGGACTTTGATGGGTAATGCACCTAAAGATCAAAGAAACTAGACTTAAGATATTTCCCACCGATTCAATGTCTATTTAAGATGAAATAAACACAATGTTTGTAGTTTTGCAATAGTTGTGGACACTGGATGCAAATGCCAATGCCCTTTGAATATTTAAAATTTTGTCATCTCCTTTTTTAGATGTATTGATTTCTTTTCTAGAGAATAGGTCATCTTAACGTATTACAAGTTGATGAAATTAACGTGAGAAGTTGTTCTTTACTTGTTCAGTATAGATTTTTATTGCTACTTTTGAATCCATTTCTTTCTTTTGTTGTCATAAATGTACTTCTGTTCAGTGGCATTAGAAATCAGAAGTTTGTGTATTCTTCTCTGAACTTGTCTCATAAAAGCAGGAGCTTGATCGATATAATAAGTGCGAGCTCAGTGGAGATCATGCTTTGATTTATTATCAAAAACCTAATTATATGCATTTCAATGGAATGGAGTGAGGTAAGACGGGTGTGATAATTTTTGTTTTGTTAAATGTATCAGAACTTTTTTTTTCCATCTTGATGCAGGATATAGATCATAAGTTTGAAGAAATTTTATTAAATTAGTTAATTCTTTGTGGATTATTAAAATTTTGTACGCACTTATATATGGTATGACCTAAAACAAAGCATTTAGTGAGTAAAAATACAGTAATTTTTGTTTTTAAATAATCTGTAGCCCTCATATGTGGCATTAACATTCAAATTAAACTCGTTCAAAACTCAAATTTCTTGTACAATTCTATAAGATTTATTAATTTAAAAAAAAAAATCAACAACCAAAAAGAGTGGTAATCAGATCATCAGTAAGTTGATTTGAAAATAATGGCAGACTTGATTCACAAAAACCGGGGCATTGGATGCCTACCACCACGATATCATTCACCAGCGGTAAAAAGAACCTCAGGTATATACAATCTCAATTTGGAAAAAAAAATTTAAGAGAATGAGTAACACTATTTTGCACAAATAATAAATATTTTCACAATGTATAAAGCTTCATTGGCTATGAACATGTACTGATTTTGAAGTTATAGTTACTGTAAAATAAAAGCGTTAAATCTTAAATATTAACAAATAAATAAATTTTACTAAAAATTAACGTTAAAAACAGCAAAAACCGAAGCCCTTAGTTTCACAAAATTGAAATCGGTGCATTCATTATTCAAACAGAATTAATTAATTAGTCATGATCTTTGAAAGTAAGTCTCAAAAAATGAAAATAATTTAAAAATTGACAATCATGAAAAATCCAATTTCAAAACTCGGTTCCATTTCAAATAAATAGAAAACAAACGGCAAGTTATAGTTTACTAAAAACAATAACTTGAACCAAAAAGATCCAACAGAAAAAAGCAAACCTTAAAGAGAAGAGACTTTCTAATCAGAAGTGTGCTCAAAATGATCGGGGTTCTTTCTCCCTTAAAAGCCTTTCTATTAGAAAGTGTGCTCGGTAATGATCAGTGTTTGTTTCTCCCTAAACACGAACTCCAGTGTTGAGACTAACCATACGATTTGAAGCATCCATCTGAGATCCTCTTGCAGCTGCAGCCCGTCCAGAATATCCACCTGTTCCTCGTTGACCTGCCCGGTCCCTTGAATATCCGGAAGCTTGGCCGAGTGCCAATGCCCTTCCACCACCACCACCAGTATATCCTGATCTGCCTTGCCTTCCCTGACTAAAGGATAAATTGTCGTGCCACTTGCCACCTGCAGCAGCTGTCACAGCGGCATATTCTTGATTATCTCTTCGCCTAAGAGGCAGATCTAATCCACCACCACCAACCCTTGTCTCCATTGCTCTTTCATTACTCTCAGCAAGGATTGACAGCTTTTCTGTTAAATGGAATGCCAGAGTCTGCAACTTAGAGTGCTCAACATCCTGGAAGACAACGCACCGGGTTGGCTGATCCCAACTAGCATGAAGCTCCTCATTGATCATCATCATACTAACGATGCTGTGAGTCTGGGCCTCTGATAGGTCAAACATTTTTGTGAGTTTGTCCAAGCTTAGTGAATGATATGATGAAGAGAAGGTAAAAAGGTATGTCCTCAGAGCTTCTTCCTTAATCTTGGCCTTAAGCATCTCGAGGACACTCTCCCGATTCTTGAGAAGCCTCCAGACATCAAGGGAATTGATAACATCAAAAGCCTTCTGGAAATCTCCCTTGATAAGGGCCCTTGTGGCAGCCATTACATGGTCCCTTACATTTTCAGGAGGACCTGTGAATGTTTGCCTCTCACTCACCTCAAGCAACCGGCGGAATGTCTTGCTTATGACCTTGCTCTTGGCACCATGGGCATTGGCCGCCATGTTAGGGACTTCGAGCAGCATGGCACAGATAAGATGGACAGCCTCCAGGAGCTCGAGATTTATGTGCATATGATATGGCATCTGACGTCTTCTTTCCAGCCTTTCCTGATAAAACACAATAACGTACAATGAATAAATATTTAAGACAATAATTTATAATAAAATCTGTGCTGTAACTACCTAACAAACATTATGCACAAGAGAAAAATTAAAAGAAATGATTTACCACCTTTGATTTCATTTTACACAATATAATAATAAGTGATTTAATTTATATATCAGGTTTATATGGTTGACCATCCTTTACAGGCAAATTCTAATGATCCTTTGAAGACGAAGGTAATGATATTATTTGCAGGATCTTCCATACGTGATCATATTTTTCTAGAATCACAGGAATACACCTAGCCAGAAACCATTTCTCAATTTACAGAAACAGAACAGCAATTCAAGTTTACACGTTACAACAGAAGAAATTATAATAATCCTCCATCTCTCATCAAACCAATTTAGTAACCAATTCAAACAGTTAACATACAAACATTAGACTCATGACTTCAATTAGTAGTATGAACTAGGAATCAAAATTATCAAGTTTCCCATCACAAAAGACAATAAAAAATACTCATAAAATAATCGAAGCAAATAAGAAAACATATGCAAAAGTACCTGCTCTGGAGTCTTTTCATGATATCTACTTTGAGAAATACCTTGGGCAAGCAATTCCTTCACCTTTCCACCTGAATACAGTTCAGAAAGGCAGCTCTGTCCTTCAGCAACCAATCCGACACGAAATGCACAAAGACCTAGCTGCGCCACGGCCCTGTTAAAAAGAATCTGCGAGGGAACGTCCATCTGCTGAATATTGTCCTGTAGATGGCTCATTAGCAGCAAGTCACGGGCAGTTGAAAATTCATCACGAAGTGAATGGTGGTAAATATCACAAAGCATTGCACGGGCTTTGGTCCGCTCATCTCCGTACTTGTATATGAGTGACACTAGAATATCCATCATTGTTCTGCTATTTTCAGGGAAGGTGGGTTTTCGAGGCACAAGCTCTGGAATAGCAATCGATGCAGAAGGACCCCAAACTTCCATCTCACTTGCTTTTTCACCATTATCGCCATCTTCCGACTGCTCAACCAATTTCCTCATAGCATCATAAACCTCTTGTGGTTTATAATAAATGAGCTCAACACGCCTCAGGGCAACTCTCGTAGCAGCTTTAAATTCTCCAGACCGCTCTAAGTATTCCTGGACATTTTGAGAAAGAACCAACGACATAGGTTCATCCCTGAGTCTTTCAACATATTCGCGGGTATGTGGATCAATGCTTTGCAAGCTCTTAAAAAACTCAATATCTATCCTCTCAACAAAGGCCACCAAATTTCCCCAAACCCGA
>JAVXUL010087966.1:0-23651 GCA_035590515.1 Trichilia minutiflora | reverse complement strand
TTATTGCTATTAAAATATTATATTTACTAGTAATTAGTGTATTTTATATATTTTTTTTAAATTTAAAATTTTTAAAGTCGGTCCGCGGACCAACTCGTTTAGATTCATTAATTCGTAGGTCGGATTAGAACCAATAAAATATTGATCCGGTAAATAGACCGACTTGATTTGATCTGTTTAAGTGTCGATTCGCAGTGGACTGAGCTGAACTGAGCCAACCCAATTCATTTGACAGATATATATGCAAGGATGAGAGGTGAAGAAGATAATAAACAATGATGGGAAGAGTTAATGGATGTCTAATTTCTTTTTAATTAGACTTGATTTTTTTTATAAGGAGTGGTTGTCATCTCTTGCAAATATTCTCAATTCGGTTCTAAGAGAATGGAAGGGATGTGTGACTTGTTGTAAGAGGTTGGATGTGCATTATAAGATAACTTACTAAAGGAGGGTAACGTGTACTATAAAATTTATTGACTGTCATGTAATTATTATATTATACTCTTATTATTTTGATAATTTGCACGAAAAGAAAATTTTAGTGAGTAATTGCGTCATGTAGATATTGAGAAGTGACACATCAGTAATACTTAACACATAATTCTACTGTAATCATTTTATTTATGGTATGATAGTTTATACTTGTCGAAAATAAACCAGAAAAAGGAGCTCTCAACTTGGTTAAAAAAATTATAAGACTATATTCAGTCGTATCTTTGGATCCCATTAAATAGTTTATTTTGAAGAATTGTGTATAATATATTTGATGTTAAGAGGATTAGTGATGTTGATAAAATTTCAATATTGAAAGTATGATGCTTGGGTGGGTTTGAATCTTGAATCCCATGTCCGGGATGTCCGGGATAATAACGAATGTTTACTTCTATGTACTAAAAATAATCTTATAATAATATCTTAATTATCAAATCAAGATTTTTAACTAGTTTTCCAATCTATATGATCAGGGATATATTTATTGTCCTTTTATAATAATCGCTTTTTTCTCTAATAATCTTAAAAATAAAATTTTATATCTAATCCAATCCTATCTTATCTTATACCAAATTAACATACTATTTTTTATAATTTAATCCAACTTTCATTTATCTCGTATCATATCTAATATATTAAAGAAGCCTGTAAACGTAAATTTTTGATACGATATCGTACCAAGTAACTTATGGCTTGAACTCACAACTCATTGAATGGAATGAAAATTTTATTTGGTGAATTGAAATAGGTAAAATCTATTCTTAAATCTTATTTACATTTTTTTATTACATGCATAAACCTAAAACTCCTGTTCTTTTAAGGGAGGAATTACATTAAAGCTTGAGGGGAATGGCTATGGCTTGCCTATTCCGTAATAAATATTAATTGAAGTAAAATGTGTTAGAAATACAAATTTTTATATACCAATTGATGTGACATATTATTATTAATTAATAAAAAAACATAATTAATGTAAATAACACTATCATGTTATATATTTTGTACAAAAAAATTTGTATATCTAACATTAATAACTATTTATATTTTAATCTTTTTATGCATATTTTATATCTTTTATATTCTTGTAAGTTTTTTCCATTATGTTCCCAATTTAAGATGTATTGGCTTCCATAAATTTTATTTTCTAATTATGGCTCTTGGGCCTCACAAACAATTGAAACATAAAAATAAAAGTAATGGTAATTATTTCAAAATTTATCTCAAGTTAGGTGATAAGTGAGTTGGCATACATTTATTGAATGGTAAATTTTTATAATTTTTTAAAGTTATTTATTACATCTCTTTATAATCCAATGAACCTATGCTACTTCATTTTTCATTGGAGATGTATTTTGGAACAAAAAATGTGTAGCATTACTCTACAAATAATAATTGATATTGTAATCGCTTTAGATAATTTTTTACAATTTAAATACTAAATTTTTTTTCTTAAAATCATAAACTTGTAAATTATAATATCTTTTTATGTTTGACTTCTATAAATTTTTTTTCATCTACTTATAAATAGTTTAGTTTATAGGAGCGAATTTAGGATTACGTGGTTAGATATATGATCTTAAATTTAATTTTTTGAGTGTATTCATGATTTAAGTAAAAAATTATAATAATAGAATATTATATTAATTTACTCTAAAAATTAGTTAGAATACGTGTAAGTTGACTTATTATCTCCATTAAAATAATAAAAAAATTTCCTTTCGAAATTGCTATTAATAGACGTAGGGCCCCGATTAGGGCTGTCAAACGGGTTGGATCGGACTTAATTGATCCGGATCGTTTCGGACTAAGTACTTAAACGGGTTGGGTCGGGTTGACCCGTTTAATAAACGGATTGATATTCTCAACTCTAACCCAACCTGTCGGGTTGACGAGTTAAACGGGTCAGCCCATTTATATTAAATAAATAATTAATTAATTAATTAATAATTAATAAATATTATAATTTTTTAAAAAAAATAAAAAATAAATAAAAAAAATAAAAACACTATAAATATATAACAACAAATATTTTTAATTTAATTTTTTAAAATTAAAATTTTATTATTATAAATATATAATAAATATTTAATTTAAAAAAATATTTTTAAATATTTAATTAATATAATCGAGCCGGCCCATTTAACCCGCGGGTTAAACGGGTTTGAACCCTTTTATCTGCGGGTTAAACGGGCCGACCTATTTAACCCGCGGACCAAAAACCATTGATCATAACCGTCTTATTTTGTGAGTTAAACGGGCTGGCCCATCGGGCCGAACCTGTTTTGACAGCTCTACTTATTTATGGCATTGTCGACTAGGTTATATTATTGAGAAAAGATTACACAAGTTAATTTAAGAGAGTTTACTTGGATACAAATGATTATGAATCATTTCAAACTTATGAATCTTGTTTCATGGGTAAAATGAAAAAATCACCATTTGTTAGATATGATGATAGAGTATCAGATGTTCTATCTTTGGTTCACATAGATGTAAGTGGGCCAATGTCGACACATGCTCGAGGTGGTTATTCATATTTCATTACATTCACAGATGATTTTTCTAGGTTTGGATACGTGTTCTTGATGAAACACAAATCTGAAGCCTTTGAGAAATTCATAGAGTATAAGAATGAAGTGAAAACCCAGCTTGGAAAAAGTATTAAAACTTTACGATCAGATCATGGAGGAGAATACTTAAGTCATGAATTTTTAGATTATCTCAAAGCTCAGGAAATTGTGTCCCAATAGACTCTCCAGCTACACCATAGTTGAATGGTGTATCTGAAAGAAGAAATCGTACTTATTAGATATGGTACGGTCCATGATGAGCAATGTTAATCTTTCAGTATTCCTTTGGGGATTTGCTCTTGAAACTGTTAACTAGATTTTGAACAGAGTTCTTACAAAATCAATATATAAAATTTTATATAAAATATGAAAAAGAAAAAAGCCTAACTTTAAGTATGTTAAAGTTTGGGGTTGGCTGGCCCATGTAAAAATACTTAATCCAGATAAACTTGAAAGTAGAAGTATTAGATGTAACTTTGTAGGGTATCCGAGAGAGTCTATTGGATATCAGTTCTATTGTGCTGAAGAACAAGTTGTGTTTATTTCTAAGCATGCAATTTTCTTAGAGAAATAGTTTCTCTAAGATAGAAAAGATAGCAACAGAATAGAACTTGAAGAAATTTCTAGAATTTCATAGCCACAAATTGACACTCAAACTTCTAAGAAATTTGTTCAAAACCTATAAATACAGAAATTTGTAGGTTAATTAGGATATCTAGACCACCTGATAGATATATTAGATATCATGGTGAAGGTAGATCTGAGATTTTTCTCACTGCTGATGAGGATCCTATAACCTATAATGAGGCAATAACCAGCATCGACTCAGAGAAGTGGTTTGAATCTATGAAATCCGAAATGGACTCTATGTACTTCAACCAAGTATGGACTTTAGTTAATCCACCTAAAGGTATTGTACCTATTGGGTGTAAATGGGTCTTTAAGAGAAAGACAAGAGCTATTGGAGAAGTAGAAACTTACAAAGTAAGGTTGGTAATAAAAGGTCTTCGTCAAAGTTAAGGAATTGACTTTGATGAAACATTTTCACCGATAACCATGCTTAAATCCATTCGAATTTTACTTGCTATAGCTGCATACTATGACTATGAGATATGAAAGATGGATGTTAAAATCGCCTTTCTTAATGGTTATTTGGAAGAGAATGTGTATATGATATAGCCTGAAGGTTTTATATCTGCTGAAAATGTCAATATAGTATGCAAGCTATAGAAGTATTGATTGAAATGATTCATAATAGAGTCGTTATCTGTTATTTATTATACATAGTATTGAATTTAAAAGGTTTTGACGATTATAGCATACCCCTAAGCCAATCGGAGTATTGTGGATGAAAGATTGAATTACACAGTAACTGATGCAAACAGGTTCATTGTTGAAGCTTTGAACTTCATTGTAATCTGGGGGCCGTATTGCATAGCTAGGTGTTAATATTGATCTGTAGACATATTTAATTCATCTTGTTATAGATTAATTAAATACTGACCGTGTTATTTTCCATAAAATATATTTAATTAATTGTTAATTAAATTATGAAAAATATAAAAGGGAGGAATTATTTCATTTTTCATTTTAAGAAATTGAAAAGGAAAATAAAGAGAGAAATTTTCTCCCTAATTGTTACAGTACCAAATTTGTTCCCTTCTTGAAATTGTGATCAATTTTTCATCATTTTGATAAATTGATATGGGGTTTTAGATCCTTGTGAAGTGATCTAGATAAGTGTGGGAGCAATTTTAAGTATTAAAGGCTTATTTTCAAGTGTTGGAAACCCTAGGTTTTGTTAGAAAACTTAACTTTAATCAACTTGATTTTGATTGAGTTTTAAGCCAAGCCAAAAGAGGGAAAACATTGTCAAGGGCATCATTTGATAGAGGAGGACCTAATTTGGTGCTTTAAACTTTAAAAAATTTGAACAAAAATTCAAGAGAGCTAGGAGAAAGGGTATGTTTTCTTAAAAAATTTTAAATGCCATGCTTGCTCAATTCCTAGATCCTAAGCAAGCAAAACTTAATTTCTTGTTGTAGGAAATTTTGCATGCTAGAAACTTACAATTAGATATCGGGTGTGCAATTCATAATTATGATGATATGGATATTTTACAAACATTAGACATTTGTAGAAGCATGAGATTTATATGTGTATCGACAATGCAGTGAGAGTTGCTACATTAGCTATTGGCACTGCATATGTGAGCTGTCTAATGGACACGATGAGCATACCAATAAGAGAAAAATGAGATAATTTGAATATGACTTATATTAAGGCATTGTCAATTAAGTCATTTTAGTGAGAAAAGATTATACAAGATAATTTTATAGTGTGACTAGGATATAAGTGATTATAAATCATTTATAACTTGTGAATTTTATATCAGGGGTAATATGACTAAATTATCATTTATTAAAAATGGTGATAAGTATTAGATATTTGATCTATCATTCATATAGATATATGTGGATTAATATTAACATATACTGAGATGGTTGTTCGTATTTCATTATATTTATCAATGATTTTTCTGAGATTTGGATATATATTCTTATTAAAATGCAAATTTAAAACTTTTAAAACATTTATAGATTATGAGAGTGAAATAGAAAGTAAACTTGGTAAAAGTATTAAATTCTTTCGATTAGATTGTGAGGGTTAATACTTAAGTCATAATTTCTAAATTATCTCAAAACTCAAGGAATTACATCTCAATGGATTCCTCCAGCTATACTATAGCTGATTAGTGTATATGAAAAAGAAAAATCATACTTTATGAGATATAGTATGTTTTATGATTAGTAATACCGATCTTTCAGTATTTGTTTAGGGATATGCTTTCGAAATTGCTAGCCATATTTTGAATAAAATTTCTAAAATCAGTGTATTAAGTTCTATATGAGATATGGGAGGGGAACATACCTAATTTTAAGTATGTTAAAGTTTGAAGTTAGAAGTATTGGATATAAGTTTATAGGGTATCTAAGATAGTCTAATGGATAATAGTTATATTATGCTAAAGAACAAATTAAGTTTATTTCTAAGCATGGATTTTCTTAGAGAAAGAGTTTTTTGAAGATAGATATGATAGCAATAAAATAAAACTTGAAGAAATTTTTAGTAATTTTTTAACTATAGACTAACACTCAAACTTTAAAGGAACTTGTTTAAAATTTGTAAACATTAAGATATGTAGGTAGATTAGGATATCGTAATCACCTCATCAATATGTTAGGTATAATAGAAAAGGTGGATATAAGATTTTTTTTACTGTTGATGAGGATCCTATGACCTATAATAAGGCGATAAGTAGTCTCGACTCAGAAAAGTAGCTTGAAGACCATGAAATCCAAAATAGATTCCATGTACTCCAATCAAGTAAGGACTTTGGTAAATCACTTGAAGGTATTGTACCTATTAGGTGTAAATGGGTTTTTAAAAGAACGACTGGAGTTATTGAAGAAGTAGAGACTTATAAAGCAAGGCTGGTAGTAAAAGGTTTTGTCAAAGGTAAGGAGTTAAATTTGATGAAACATTTTACCGGTAATAATGCTTAAATCTATTCGGATTTTACTTGTTATAGCTGCATATTTTGATTATCAAACATGACAAATAGATGTTGAAACCGTATTTTTTAATAGTTATTTGAAAGAGGATGTGTACTTGACAAAGCTTAAGGGTTTTATATCCGCTGAAAATATCAACATAGTATGCAAACTACAAAAGTCTATTTATAGACTTAAGCAAGTTTCTCAATTATAGAACATATTTTGATGAGATAATGAAAGAGTTTAATTTCATCAAAAATATTTTGATAATCTATGTGTTTACATAAAGGTTAGTGAGAGTAAAGTAATGTTTTTAGTTTTATATGTAGATGACATACTGATCATTGGGATTGTTACAATTAGTAAAGATTTGGTTATCATCTATTTTCTCTATGAAAGACTTGGGAAAGACATTCTATGTATTGGGCATAAATATCTATCATGATAGATCTATAAAAATATTATGATTATCCTAATCTACATATATAGATAAAGTGTTAATGAGATTCAGCATAGAAAACTCCAAGATATGATACATATTGATGTATCATGGAGTTACTTTATCTAAAAGAAGGTCTTTTAAAACACAATCAGAGAGAGAATACATGAGTAAGATATTATATACTTCAGTAATTAGTTTTATCATATAACTATGCTATATACGAGGCCCGATGTGGCTTATAATCTAAGTGTTATAAGCAAGATTTAGGCTGATCTAAGTGAGAGTCACCAGAAAGCTGTGAAAATTTTTTTGAAGTACTTGAGAAGGGTTGAAGACTTGTTTCTCATATGTGGAGGATATTACTTGGTACTTGAAGATGACATTGACTCAAGTTTTCAATTAGATAAAGATGAGCAGTAAGTTGGACGAGTTTCAAACAAGAAGTTACTCTGTTATTGCGAATTTCACTATAGAAATGAAATATATAATAGCTTTAGATGCTATTAAAAACGGTTTTTAGATGGAAAAATTCATTATTGAACTTAGTAAAATTCTTACAACTGTTGATCTAATTCCATTGTATTGAGATAACAATGGGGCTAAAGCACTTGCCAAAGAACCAAGGTCATATAAGAAATACAAACATATCTTACAGAGATATCTGTATAAAATGAGTGCCTTTAAAACAAAACATTTCAGTTCCATTCATCAAAGCCTTACCTTAAAATATGTACGAAGAATATTTTGAGAAAATTGGTCTTTGTGATAGAGGTGATTGGCTTTAAATACAAGTGAGAGATTGAAAGAGATAAATGCCTTAAAAGCCAATCACAATGTGATTGTGCTTTAAAATCTCTTAAAAAATTTTTGATCGACAAAATGGGTATTTCTCTTTATATTATCATTTACTATGATAATATGTATGTTTGATTTACATGTCATGATAAAGCCAATGGATTGTATGTAATGTACATTATTATGATGAGTTTATTTTATGAGACTGTATGTTGGTAGCATCATTCCTAATTATTATTAGTCGTGGGGATATAAAGTAGGGCTTTTATAGTACTGGAAAAACTAGTATACGCTATCCTTATTTTATACGATAAAGGGTAATCGATCTCATAGATTACTTGTGTTGGAACACTAAAGAAAGTGCATTGGTACTAATTGGTTGAGTATGAGTTTACTGAATAGACTAGCATATATTGTATAAATGTTAATTACATTAAATCGTCAATTGAGCATTCATCATATCAGTTGTATAAGTAATCCTTAAATTTTATAACACTATGGTTATCTTGTGAATAAATTACCATACTTTGATACTACTTAAGGCAAGTCTATATTTAGGACTGTGATAGGTAGTCATTTGGTCTGATGAGATATTCATAGAGGTATATGAGTGTTCGAGAAAGGATCCATCATCCTTAGTGTTTGAGGTAGAATGCTTTATGTGAATAATTCAGATTTGACTCAGAAAATCTTAGGTTTGGGTAATAGATTATGTATGATTGAGAAGTGTGCTCTCAATGGTAATACACAATAGAGTCGTAATCTGATATTTATTATACATAGCATTAGATTTAAAATGGTTTGACGATTATAGTATACTCCTGATATGATCAGAGCATTGTGTGATAGAAGAATTGAATTACATGGTAACTAATAATAGAAAGGTTCACTCTTAAAACTTTGTACCTCATTGTAATCTATAGACCGTATTACAAATTTAGGTGTCAATATTGATTTGTAAATATATTTAATTAATCTCATGAATATTATTTAAATAAAAAGAATTAAAGAGTTTAATTCGAGAAATGAAAGGAATTAAAGAGTTTTGTTTGGGTAAAAATCCTAACGACACGTGAAGGCCTCTCAGATGGACATCTGTCACCCCTAGCGGTGTCACTTAACCTCCTGCCCCTTAGGGACCTTGACTACCCTCCACCCTGATTCCTTGACTCATGTTCTCAGGAACCTGAATTAGCCCTTGACCACCTGCCTTCCAAGGACCCTAACTACCCGTCACCCAGGCTCCTTGATCATGTGCCTCAGTAACCCGAGTGCTCACCATCAGCTTTTTAGGAACCCTAACTCACGCTCCTCGGGTCCCTGACTATCCACCACCTAGGCTCCTGACCATTGCCTCCTGGGAAAGCCTGATCTTGCCATCAACCCTTGGAGATCTCATAAAAAATGGGAATAATTATCGATCAAGGACTAGAAGCGTTGCCCTGACAAAATTCAGATATCTGTCCCATCTCCTACTGAAGCTCAATAGGTCTAACAGCGCCAAGCTTGATAGATGTCATATCCCTTAAATAAAAGTGACTGGCACATTATCCCAAGATAGGCCGTCCCATCATTCCCATTCTCCGATGCCAAGTCACTTCACTTACATCCCAAGGGCCCTATATAAGGAGGCCAAATTAACAAACAAACGGTTCAAATCAAATTCCTTTGCAATATACTCTACTTTCTTTACTTAAGCTTCCTATTCCTTTTCCTTTTTGTCGGAATCACTTGCTCCATTTTTCATATTTTCGTTGACTTAGGCTTCAGAGTTTCCCCGTTGGGAACCCCACAAAGTATAACTCCTAGCGTGTTATTGTCTTGCAGGGATTTTGAGGTGAAACTCTGCAAGAGAGGATACGACCAACAATTACTTTCAGCGAGGATCCAGTGACATAACAACCATATTCAAATTTATACCTCAATAGTTGGCGCAGTCTGTGTAAAACTAACAAAAAGTCGCTTACATAGTCATTCAACGAGGAAGAAGGAAGTGAGAGCAACCCAGAAAGTTTTGTAGTACTTTCTGTTTTGGAAAAAATGGTAGAACAAAGAAGGGAATAGAAGAATCCAGTTCCAGCAAAAGCACTACACGTGGAGGTGGAAGAGCCCTGTTCGAGCACGACGAATGTGCTGTCCCTGGCACCGCAGGTGGATCCCGACTAGAGGATGACTACCTGACCAGATTAATGGCGAGCAGGGCTGACAAACTGGAGAAGGAACTTATGGATAATAGGCAATGGATGGCAGGAGAGTCTGCCCACCCTGGAGAGCTGGGGGTGTTGCACCCCCCAGAAAGACAGGAGAGTCGGGTCCTAGTAGACAGTGATACAATAAGGGAATCAGTCAGGCTCGAAGGACAGGTACTCGCACCCGACTGACTACTATCCAAAAAGAGAAGGTTAAGGTGACTGAAAGATTAGCAGAGGAACCTCCTGCCTTCCCAGGCCTCAATACTCCCTTCAAAATCTATGAGGGGCATAACAGGAGAAGGGACGAAGGTGAGAGAGGCTATAATGCAGTGAGTGGGACCAAGACAAGGCATAGTTTGGCTTCTACTGACATGAGATGCTATCTCAATGAAAAGTATGCTCGAGAGAAGGAGGCTGCCGCAGCTGGTAGTAGGAAGGAGATAGAAGAATGTGTAAAGAAGATGCTGTACTAACTAAAGGCTCAGGGGAGAGTCGTGTTGGGAGAGGACCCGAGAGCTGATACTATTCGTTCTTCAACATTCACCTCCCCTTTCACTGAGGAAATCCTGGAGCTTTGTCTACCTTGTCTACCTAAAAGTTTAAAATATTGCAACTGCTCCTTTACACCGAAAAGTCTGACCTCTCCTTACACCTGGACATATTTCAGAAAATGATGCTGATCCAAGGGCTGATCGACCAACAGATGTGTCGACCCTTCCCATTAACATTGGAAGTACCTGCTCGACAGTGGTTTAAGAATTTGCCACCAGCATGCATCAATAGTTTCTCTCAGTTATCAGCGGCCTTCGAAAATGAATTTCGAGGAGCCATGACAACCAGTCGCAACCTAAGCACTCTATTGTCAGTGAGTCAGGAGCCCAAAGAAACTCTGAAGAATTTTGTGAAGAGGTACCATGAGGAAGTCATGGAGTTGGGCATGTACTACCACCCCTTGGCGTTGGAAGGGTTGAAGAGGGGCTTAAGGATGGAAGGGTCCTGGTACACCATCCACCGACAGATGGTGGATAACTATGAGGTAGTCTAGAGTGAGCTGCTTAATGAAATCGAGATAGAAGGAGAGATGCTCCTGAGATTGAAGGAGGAGGGTCAAGCCACCCCGACCAGGAGGGAATAGTACCCAACTCTTCAGCGAAGGGATAAGGGGGATCGCTATGGTAACCCTGGACCTGATAGAAGAAATGGGGGTCAGGGGAGGCCTCCCCGGGTAGCAAGAAGGGAAGAGAAGCCCCCTAGATTCCAACAGACAAGAGAACACCCGGGAAGGGTGGCCTAGGTAGCCACTCATAATTTCACATCCCTATGAGCCCCTTTGTCGGAAGTATATGAGGACGCTTAGTACAGAGGGTTGCTGGCCCCCCAACCTCGAAATATGAAGGTCAAAGTATAGAAGAAGAGTAAGGGAAGATTTTACGAATATCATGGGAAGAAGGGTCACACTACTGATCAGTGTGAAGACCTAAGAGCCTAGATTGATGTACTTATTAAAAATAATTACCTCACCTATTATATTGCAGATTACCAGCAGAATAACCCAAGCGCGGGACGGTACCTGGAAGATGATGGGTCCCCGAACTTGATTAGGGTAACCTGGTCTTCTTTGACGGACCTACCCTGGCAGGACTATCAAATAACGCATGCAAGAATTATGCGCATTACTTCCTACCCAGTCATCCTTCAAACACACACGTGATGAATGTACGTGCCGATAAAAAACCAAAGATTGTTACCATCCCCATTCTATTTATCGATGAAGACGAAGTTGGAGTACACTATCCACATGGCTATATGTTGGTAGTAGCCATGGGGATAAGGTCCAAGTAAGTCAGTCAGATCTTGATTGATACAGGGAGTTCAACAGATATCATCTTCAAAGATACCCTGGACTACCTAGACATAGAAGATTTGGAGTTGACTCAGGCTGACTCGGTCCTATACAATTCAAAGACTTCTGTATTGTTTCTTAAGGATCGGTACAGTTGCCCATGATCATGGGCGATAAGCCCTATCAACGGACGATCATGGTACGTTTCCAGGTAGTAGATCTAAAGATCCTGTACTCTGTAATCTTAGGGAGACCTTTTCTCCAAAACACCAAAGTGGTGGAAAGTATTCACTACCTGAAGCTAAAATTTTGAGCTGGAGATAGGATCGAGATTATTAGAGGCAATCAAAGGGAAGCAAGATCCTATTTTACTATCTCAGCCTAAAAAACGTACTGTATCCAGGGGAAACCTTTGAAAATAGCTGTCGCAACAGAGGGGAGACCAGCCCTTGAAGACACTGAGATGATCGACGTTCAGGCAGCATCTTCCTCCCTAGATGACACAATGGAAGGAAGTATACCCCAAAGTCTAATTCTAGAATCAGTGGAGGTCCTGGAAAGCATAACGATTGATGAGCGGCACCCTAACCAGATGATCCGAGTAGGCAGTCAGCTAACTCCTGACCTGAGGCAGGCCGTAATTACTATTTTAGAGCAAAACAAAGATGTGTTCGCTTAGAGTCATGAGGACATGCCTAGGATAGATGCAGGTATTATGACCCATCGACTGGTCATTAATCCCGCCCATAAATTAGTCCGACAGAAGAGGAGGGTCTTCAATACAGAAAGGCAAAAGGCCATCCAGGCGGAGGTCAACAAATTACTCAAGGTGGGGTTCATCAGGAAAACTGAGTACCCCGACTGGGTGACAAACGTGGTGCTGGTGAAGAAAGCCAGTGAAAGCTGACGAATGTGCATCGACTTTATTGGCCTCAATAAAGCCTGTCCCAAAGACAGTTTTCCCTTATCTCGAGTCGACCAGTTGGTAGACTCCATTATCGAGCATAAATTATTGAGCTTTATGGACACGTTCTTAGGATACAATTAGATACCCATGCATCTTCCTGATCAAGATAAGTTAGCCTTTATTATTGATCACAAGCTGTATTGTTATAAAGTAATGCCCTTCGGATTGAAAAACGTCGGAGCCACCTTCTAGAGACTTGTGAACAAAGTGTTTAAGTCGTTGATTGGAAGTTCCATGGAGGTCTATATGGATGACATGATTATGAAATCCACCAAGGATGAGGATCATGCCCTCCACCTAGAGCAAGCTTTCTCTCTCCTTAAAAAATATAATTTGAGGCTTAATCTCGAAAAGTGCACATTCGGTGTTAGGTTTGGAAAGTTTTTGGGATTTATAATCAGTGAATAAGGGATCGAGGCTAACCCGGTGAAGGTTCAAGCCATAATGGACTTGAGAGTTGCCAGGACCCTGAAGGAATTACAAAGCCTGACTGGGGTTAGCAGCCTTTAACTGTTTTATTCCAAAGTTCACTAACAAGTGTTTCCCCTTTTTCAAGCCTGTGAGGAAAGGCAAGGGTATGAAATGAGACGAAGAGTGTGAAGGTTCATTCCAGTAACTCAAGGTCTACCTAACCTCAGTCCCGCACCTGGTTAGCCCTTTGTTGAAAGAGATGATGTATCTTTACCTCACGGTCAACTAGCACGTTGTCAGTTCAGTTTTGGTAAAGAAGGATCATCAGAAGACACAGAGGCCCATCTATTACACCAACAAGACATTGCTGGATGTCGAGACTCGATACATAAAACTTGAGAAGCTGGCACTGATACTCATCGTAATATCCAGGAAACTGTGCCTCTACTTTCAGGCGCATGAAATAATAGTGCTCACTGATCAGCCACTAAGGCAGATCCTCCATCGACCTGACCTGTCAGGAAGGTTTGTCAAGTGATACATTATCAAAGCTCACCTCAGCACTCACTAGAGACATCTCGAAAATGATCCCTGTAGAGACCCTGGATTGCAAAAGCATCATTCAATCGGATAACAAAATAGTGATGATGACCAAGGAAGGGTCGCCTGCATGGATGGACCCCATCAGAAGATATATAGAGGAAGGGTTACTCCCTCATGATAAGAATGAAACTCTCAAGATCAAGAGGAAGGTCGTTAGGTTCGCAGTAATAGATGGTGTCCTCTACAAATAGAAAATCAGCACTCCCTATCTAAGATGCCTTGCGTTGTCAGAAGTAAAAGAAGCACTGAAAAAGATGTAACAAGCATTCTACAGGAATCACAATGACAATAAGAACCGAGGCTTCTGGATACTGAGACAAGGATACTTTTAGCCGACTATGAAGCAAGATGCCTACAACCTTGTTCATTTATGTCATACTTGCCAAATTCATGGGGACATCCCGAGATAGCCCCTCGAGAACCTGACAACCCTACTCAGCCTCTGGCTGTTCGTCCAGTGGGGGTTAGACCTGATAAGACCTTTCCCGACCGTTAGAGCTCAAGCCAAGTATGCCATTGTGGCCGTCAATTACTTTATAAAATGGATGAAAATGAAGCCCCTATCCAAGATCACATAAAGAAAAACGATTGCCTTCATCCGTAAAAACATCCTCTATAGACACGGCATCCCTAGCGTGCTGATCGCTGACAATAGGAAGCAGTTTGATAATAGAGGATTAGAAGATTTTTGTCAGGAATGGAATATTGACCTCAAGCTCGCCTCTCCTACCCAACCCAAAGTAAATGGGCGAGTAGAAGCAGTTAACAAAATAATTAAGAAGTTATTAAAGAAAAAGCTGAGAGAGAGGAAAAGAGCCTGGGCTGACGAGCTTCCAAAAATCCTTTGGGCATATAGGACAACGAAAAACTGTCATAGAAGAAACACCTTACCTGTTGGCTTATGGATTTTAGACAGTCATTTCTATTGAGATGGTCATCCCTAATTTTTGCACCCACCACTTTGATAAGGAAGGAAATCAACAAGTCATATGCCTAGAGCTCGATTTATATGAAGAATTCAGAGACCATACCTTGATGCGTATGATTGCCCATCAGTAGAGAGTTTTTCGTGTCTATAACAAAAAGGTTAAACCCCAAACCTTTCAAAAAGAAGATCTTATTCTCAGAAGGATCACTTTGACTACTCGAGTGATTATTGAAGGGTCTTTAGGCGCTAACTGCAAAGGTCCCTATCATGTAATCAGAGCAGTTAGGCCAGGGATATATAAATTAGCAAGATTAGATGGTAGTATCCTGAATAAGTCGTAGAACATTGAGATGCTGAAAAAGTACTATCCCTGAGACGAATCTTTCCTCAGGATGGTTTACTTGTAATATATTTAAACACTATTTATGATAATGCAATCATTGTGTTCCAGTTACAAGTAAAAAAACATTGTACATCATCTCTCTCTTTTTGAATCTTTGCCCGTGTCAGGTTGTATAAGCCTTTGCACAGTGTCAGACAGACTGAGAGCCTAAGACCTGGCACGGGGCTTGGTATCTTAAGCCCTGATTGCGTCACTTACCAACTCACTAGCGTTATGGTTGGCCTTAGAGCCGTAAAATTTTTAACACTAATTTGAGTCAGTGACCATAGTAGGTTGTGTAAGCCCTCGCACCGTGTCAGGCAAACTGAGAGTCTAAGATCTGGAACAGGGCTCAGCATCTTAAGCACTGATCGCGTTACCTATCAATTCACTAGCATTATGGTTGGCGTTAGAATCGTAAAATTCCTAACACTAGATTGAGTCAGTGACTATGGTAGGCTGTGTAAGCCCTCGTATCGTGTCAGGTAGACTGAGAGCCTAAGATCTAGCACGAGATTTGGCATCTTAAGCCCTGAATGTGTCACCTGCCAGCTCACTAGCGTTATGGTTGGCCTTAGAGCCATAAAATTTCTAACACTAGTTTGAGTCAGTGACCATGGTAGGCTTTGTAAGCCCCCGCACTGTATCAGGCAAACTGAGAGCCTAAAACCTGACACAGGACTGGGCATCTTAAGCCCTCACCACGTCACCTGTCAACTCCTAGTGTTATGGTTGGCCTTAGAGCCGTAAAATTCCTAACATTAGTTGGAGTCAGTGACCATGGTAGGTTTTGTAAGCCCTCGCACCGTGTCAGACAGACTGAGAGCCTAAGACCTAACACGGGACTGGACATCTTAAGCCTTCACCACATCACTTGCCAACTTCTAGTGTTATGGTTAGCCTTAGAACTATAAAATTCCTAACACTAGTTTGAGTCAGTGACCATAGTAGGCTTTGTAAGCCCCCGCACTATGTTAGGTAGACTGAGAGCCTAAGACCTGACACGGGGCTGGGTATCTTAAGCCCTCACCGCATCACCTACCAACTCCTAGTGTTATAGTTGGGCTTAGAGCTATAAAATTTCTAACACTAGTTTGAGTCAGTGACCATGGTATGCTTTGTAAGCCCTCACACCGTATCAAGCAGACTGAGAACCTAAGACTTGATATGGAGCTATACATCTTAAGCCCTCACTGTGTCACCTGCCAACTCTTAGTGTTATGGTTGGCCTTGGAGCCTTAAGAATCCCCTAACACTAGTTCGAGTCCTAAACTACATCAGACGGTATAAGCCCCTTCCCCGTGACTGACATCCTGAGAGTATAAGACTTACACGAGGAAAGGCATACCAAGCCCTACTCATGTCAAAGCATCTCCTAGTGTTGAAGTTAAAATCTCTTCACATCAGTCGAGTCTCCCGGACAGCTTTGATCAAGAACCTGACATAACTCCCAGTTGGATGATAGGCATGCTTAACTCTCCTGGACTACTAGATGTGCCCCAACTAAAGGGTGTCCAACCAATTTGGGGTAATATACTCCACAAGTATTCGAATAAAAAGAAATCCATCCATGACCAGGATAAAAGAAAAACAAATAAAGAATGGGATAAAAATTCTATTCATTCACTTTGCGTGGTAAAGTACAAAAAAGTATAAGTTACAACAACAACGAGGACAAGGCCAGTTAATGCTGAAGGACTGGTTAGGGGTACTTGAGGTTGTCTTCTTCTTCTTCTTCGTTGAAGGAAATCTCCATGAGAGGATCTTCATCACCTGCTATCCGACCGTGATGACCTTGTGCCCCGATTGCCTCATAGGAGGGGTCTTCAATTGATCGCCCCTACTCGCCCCTCCCCTCCTCCTCGTTTACTGTCCGATTGACGTTGGGCCTCGTGGTTTTAGAGGGAGCATCTGGAGCATTCGAGCTCGAGGCCCCCAGAACCTCCTGACCCAATTGACTAAATAGCCACCTGAGGTCCAATTCGGGTATTCCTGAAGAAAGAGGTAACTCGTCAGGTCCAGACCCTCAACCACTCCCTGGTCGTACCTAGACTCTGACTGAGTCAGAACCTCTTCCTTCTCCTTTTTTAGCATTTTTAGCGACCCCTGTGCCTCTTTCAGTCTTTTGTTCAGAGAGCTGCATTCCTCCGACAGCGTGTTGCATTCATCCATGCTGTTGATTAGTTATCTCTTTAGACGTTCCTCCTCTGACTTGATCGATTGATAAAGGTTAGAAAGCTCATTGCTCTTGCCCATGAGACTCCTCCTCTCCCTTTCAAAATGATCGTTGTCTATAGATAGAGCCTGGGCTAGGGCCTCAGAGGACAAGAACTTTGAAGTCAAGTTTTCCCTCTCTTCATTCCATTAAGACCTTTCACCCTCTAGAGCAGCGACCCTAGCCTCTAATTTGGCCTTCTCTTTATTCACCTCCTAATGGATGGCATCCACTTGTCTCTGGGCCTGGTTCTCCCATTTTCCAGTTCCGGACCTTTATTGTATGTTGAAAGTCTTCCATAAAGCGATCGAACAAGAAGGCATTCTGTATAATGTAAATAAGACAAGTCAGCGCCTCATGAAAGAATGGAACGGCCCTTCCCAGATGCAAATGACCAAGGGCGTAAAGATTTACTCTGTGAGCATACATGCTCAGTTTGCCCAGGGCCTATCAGGGAGATAAGTCATACGGCATTTCAGCCCTCTCAGGAGTGATCAACCCTCTCGCCCCATTTAATATTAGAAGGAGGTAGCTGAAGTCCTCCCTCTTGTCTCAGCCAAGTCCCATCTCTTGAGGTGGTTCAGCTCCTTGTCCCCCTCTTTTAGGGACAGAACATCATCGACTTTCTTGTCAGTCGGGTCTTTATTTTTTTGACCCTAGGCCACTTTATTATCTACATTTGTGTCGGGTGCATGATCTCGGCTACCTGTCCCTTTGCGACCACGTTGGCTCCCTTGGCTCTTCCTGAGAGTTTTTCACGTTCCTGATCTCGTGGTCGAGGAGATTGACGAGTCTTCCTCTTGGTTGGGGATCTTTGTTTGTGTGGCCTAGGGTCAAAAAAATCTTTGTTTCGTCATTTGTTCGGCCTAGTCATCATACATAGGCCTTTTGCCTTTATCTTTGGCCTGAGGAGGATCACCTCTTCGAGGACGCGTCTCTTCTTCCTCCTCACATCGCTTCTGAATAGATATGCCCTTTGTCTTCGGATGCTCGACTTTCTTGCCTCCTCTCTTGGGAGTCTTCTAGGGACTTCCCTTTGCAGGCCCCTTTCTTCTATCCCTAGGGGCTTTATTCTAGACTTCGAAGGCTGCCTTGGGTCCCCCTTTGGATAGCAGCCCCTTCAGGATTTTGGTCGCTCTCAGCCTCACAACTTCGACAGCTGTAACAAAGTTTGGGACCATGGTTAGAAATAACCACTCAGGAACTCATCAAAATTGATCACGAAAAAAGACGTACCTTCACTCATAGCGACTCTAGCTTTTGAGAGATCACTCCTTGTCCCCATCTAAGATACCAGTTGAGAGTCCACCAAGTGCTCTAGACTTAAAAGGAACCTAACATCCGTGACAGTCAAACTTAGTAAAAATGCCACCATGCTAGCCAGAATGTCAGGCTGGTCCCTTCTCGTCTTTGTATGAAGAAGTTGGTCAGCAATCCACTCTTACTAAGATAGAGTTTTCAATTAAAAACCCAGATATGTGAGGTAATTAACTTGTGTCCTTGAAGGTAGAGAGTATGTGGCCCTAAGTATAGTCCCATCCAATCCCCACTGGCAATGAACCAGCGGTCTTTCCAGTGTTTATTGGACGAAGGATTTTCCTTTTTCTTCATCTGGTACCCGGGGCAAGGCAAATTTATAAATAATACCATCCCGGGTATTGGCTGACACTCCTTTTGAGCGAATAAAGTGTAAGATCTCATCAGGGGTTGGAGCAGGACGTCCTATGTTAGCCTTCAGGACAAACAAACCGCTCAAAATCCTTTAACTATTCAGAGTGAGCTGGTATGGGGGATCCTAAAATCTCTGAAGATCCTGATAAAGTAGGGTTATAGGGAAAGTTAAGCCTAGATTAACATGTGTTCTTCATTCACGGCCTTATCCATGGGCACGTGGCACCCTAAGATGCATATGATTAGGAATAACAAACAGCCTCTTGTAGGTATAGAGGTTCATCTCAGTAACTGTGGAGGGGTACCAGTAAGTTTTGTTTGGACCCCTCGACCTCACCTGCTCGGAAGTCCCGTGGTATTCTTCTTCCCACTCATGATCGGGCAGGGGGTCTTGGGCAGATTATACTTCTGATCGGGTGGCATCAGACAGATTTTTTCGTTGGTCTATTTTTTCAAAACCTGCACAGAAAAAACTCACCACGAATTTTTTTTTTAAAAGCGGCCCCAAAACCAACAGACGAAACAGAAGTGTCATCACTACCTCACCAAAAACCAAGCCCAAAGAAATGTTCAACAAGGTGGCACAAATCTAAAATCGTACCTTTATAAAGTTACGAAGGCAGAAAGCAAAGCAAGATTTGTGAAGATTATGGAGATCGTGCGCTCACAGATCAAATAGAAAATACAGGGAAGGCAGTAGTGAATACAGGGAAAACGGCACCGGTGAAGTAGCAAGAACTTAAGGAAGCAAAAATGGAAGAAAAGGAGAGATAAGAAGGGTTTTTATACTGACAAGACCCCAGATCTCAGTTGTTGATTTCTACGACCAAGGTGCTGCCATGTGTCTAAACTCTATAAATGGCTTTACAACTCGAGAATGATCCGACCCCTAGCCACTGGGGGCCTGACATATGAACCACTGGTAACTCAACTTTAGTGGTTGTGAAACTCGAAGAGGTGACAGCTTGCAAACTAATGGACTTTCGAGGTGATAGTTGGGTAGTTCACATTTAATGAAACAGGTTTTTAAGGAGTTAGAACAGGATAGGTTATCCAGAACTACCACAAGCGGGCATCATGACTAGGACACCTCTATCCTCTGATAGCCTTCTACCCCCCTCAGATTCCCAATAGGTCATGACTCTCAAAAACGATCCCAACCACTGAGACCCACCCAGTCAGGTAAATAGTTTTTGATGAGAGCCTTTCAGGTTTCACATCAAAAATTAGGGGACTGGATGTTTGGGTAAAAATCCGAACGACACGTGGAGGCCTCTCAGATGAATATCTATTACCCCCAGCGGTGTCAACTGACCTCCTGCCCCTCAAGGACTCTGACTACCCACCACCCTGGTTCCCTGACTCATGCCCTGACCACTTGCCTTCCAAGGACCTTGACTACCTGCTACTCGGGCTCCTTGATTCATACGCCTTAACAACATGTCTATTCACTATTGGCTTCTCATGGACCCTAACTCACGCTCCTTGGGTTCCTGACTATCCACCACCCAGGCTTCCTGGCCATTGCCTCCTAGGGAAGCCTGATCCCACCACCAGTCCTTGGAGATCTCACCAAAAATGAGAATGATTATCGATCAAAGATCCTGTAATAAGAAGCGCTGCCCTAACTAAATTCAAACATATGTCCCATCTCCCGTCAGAGCTCAGCAGGTCTGACAGTGCCAAGCTTGATAGATGTCATATCCCTTAAATAAAAACGGCTGGCACACTGTCTTAAGGTAGGCCATCCCATCATTCCCATTCTCTGATACCAAGTCACTTCACTCACATTCCAAGAGTGCTATATAAGGAGGCCAAATCAACAAACAAACGGTTCAAATTCCTTTGCAATGTACTCTACTTAAGCTTCCCATTCCTTCTTCTTTTTGTCGAAATCACTTGCTCTGTTTTTCATATTTTCATTGACTTAGGAATCGGAGTTTTCCCACCAGGAATCTTACCCAACGTAACTCCTAGCGTGTTATTATCTTGCAGGGATTTTGAGGTGAAGCTCTGCAAGAGCGGATCCGACCAACAACTGGTTCCGATGAGGATCTAGTGACATAAGAACCATATTCAAATTCACACCTCAATAAATTTAATTTGGTCATATCATCTACTATTAACTTTACAATAAATCTATAAAGTCTTGCTATACGTTGGCTCTAAAATTCCTTAATTTGATTATGCTTCACTTTAAAATATTAAGTTAAGACAATTTAATTGGATAACCTAAGCTTATGTATGGTATAAGTGATATGTATTCAATTTTTATCCTAACAAATAAAAATTTGACAAGTGGTATAATCTTGACCTTACAATTAATTAAGAAATCAATGGTAGATTGCATGAGATGTGACTCTATCTTGACCATACATTTTGGCACAATATTTTTTAAGATTTTTATTTAATTAATTATTAATTAAATAAAAATATATAAAGAAAAATATTATTAACTAATTAATTAATTGAATTTATTTTGTGAAAATAAATGAAAAAAACAAAAATGGTTTTGTTTTCTCCCTTAAATATTGTCCCCTTCTTGGCCATTTATGGTCATGAAATTTTCATTAATAAAATTAGGGCTTTTAATCCTTGAGAAATGATTTACACATATGTGGAGTCAATTTCAAGAGTTGAAATTGATTTTTTAAGTGTTGGAAACCTTAGTTTTGTTAAAAAATATAACTTGATCAAAAGGTGTTTTAATTGAGTTTTGTTAAGACTAAAGAGGGAGTTGAAGTGTCAAGAGCATCACTCTCTAGAGAGGATCCTAATTTGTGTCTCTAAGACTTCAAATTATGTGAACACAATTGCGAGAGAGCTTAGCATATGGTATATTTTCATTTAAAGTTTATTATATCCATTTTTACTCAATGCCTAGACCTTTAGCATGCAAACTTACATTTGATATTTTTAGGGTACTAAGCATGCTAGAAACTAATAGTGGTATCAGAGTATTAGGGCTAAGTATTGAGTACATTATAGATATAAGATGATGTGATGATGATTTGAGTTTAAATGTTGGTGAAAAATCGGATAAATTTGGCTTTGATAGGCCAAGTTTGTGTGAAATGATTTGGGAGTACTTGCTGTAAGTTAATGCCTTGTTTTTGTGGTCATTTCATGCTTATATCAAAGTTTTGAAATCTAAAAAATTTGGGAATTTAATGATGTTAGAGTTGTCAAAAATACATTTGCGAAAATGGTCTTTAATTTTCCAAGTGTTGGAGAATGATTTTGTGGCTATTTAGAGCCAATTTTGGATTGTTATTAACTTATATTGGGTGTTCAAGTGTTGGATATCGCATGTAGGTTATAATTTCGACAAAATGTATATATTGCAAAAAATTATCGATTATCGAATTTCTTTTTCTTGTAATGGTTCCATATGCCTCTTACGTCACCTAAATAATCCATTTAGGTCATATTTAGCATAATTAGATGTTTTGATGAATTATTCATGAGTTAAGTAGTTTACGATAAAACATGTGACATAAGTTGTCGAATTTTTTAAATTGATCGAAAGCTCATTTTTTATTTGTAACTTGATGCTTATTCATTGTATAAATATTTCTTATAAAATTTTTATATGTAATAAGAGTTATCACATTTAAGGATAATTGTTGAATTATTAATTTTGATGGAAAAAAATATTAATAGCAAAAATAGGTTTTGTTCTCTTATATAGTTAAATCTTAAATACCTTGAAAAGGTGTCTATTTTTGATGATTTTGATCAATTAAAAATGGATTCCTACCTCTTATAAAGTGATCGAGGCCTAGGTAAAATCAATTTTAAGAGTTGGAATTGATTTTCACATGTAGGATATTTAGGGTTTGTTTTTATAAATCCTAATTCAATCAAGTGTTATAATTGACTTTTAGTAAGGCCAATAAGGTATATGTAGATATATCTTGGAGCTTAAGTGTCAAGTATGAATAAGCATGATTTTATTTTAAATAGTTACATGTACATCATATTGTTTGTGTGCCCTTGATTGAAATGTTTATATGATGATTGTGCTATACATGTGAATGTAAGTAGTTGTGAATATCATAAACATGCTTTGTAAATGTCATAAAGATATAATTTTTAATGAGACCTCATTCTAATAACAATTCCCTTTTGTAATTAATATTAAGTGATAATCTTGAATATTAAGAGTGTAGTCATGTAACTTTGTTGTGTCACACAGGTGCTATATGATAAAACTTTATTTATAAAAAAATATTGGTTTAACTTAACTAGAATTTATGATTTATTATGTCACACAAACTCATAAAATTTTAGAGGATGAATAATATTGGAAATTGTAAGAGTTATAATTGGCAAGAGTTTACCTACCTGATTAAGGAATGCATGAATTATTGTGTACAATAAGCTTATATTATTCAAGTTAATTGGGATTCCAATACCCGCTAGAAAATAATGAGATTCATTTTTCGATTTGCATATTAAAGGTTTGTGCATTTCGAATAAAATATTGAAAGTAATTTAATATTTAATTAATTTTATTTCTTAAATTTTAATACTCATTATGATTAAATCTATATTGTTTGTTTAAGGATGTTAATATAGTT
>JAVXUL010087958.1:12860-23660 GCA_035590515.1 Trichilia minutiflora | reverse complement strand
CCCTCGAGCTTTCTTTCACCAACTTCATCCCAACACACTGGGGTTCTGCATTTTCTACCATACAAAGCTTCATAAGGCGCCATCCCACTGCTAGCCTGATAATTATTATTATACGCGAACTCTATCAAGGATAGGTGCGTATCCCAGCTGCTTGAGAACTCAATGACACATGTCCGAAGCATGTCCTCTAGCATCTGGATGGTCCTTTCTGATTATCCATCAGTTTGAGGATGAAATGCAGAACTAAAAGTCAACTGAGTGCCCAAAGATTTTTGAAGTCTAGGCCAGAACGAGATGTAAAACGAGAATTCTGATTTGACACTATAGTGACTGGCACTCCATGTAGTTTGACAATCTCAGAAATATATAACTTGGCCAATTTCTCCAAAGAAAAATTCACTCGAACTGGCAAAAAATGAGCTGACTTAGTGAGTCAATCTACAATCACCCAAATAGCATTGTGGCCTGCCTGAGTCCAAGGCAACCCGACTACGAAGTTCATAGCAATGTGCTCCCACTTCCACTCAGGTATATGTAGAGGCTGTAAAGTCCCTGCAGGTCTTTGGTGCTCAGCCTTGACCTGCTGACATATCAAACATCTAGTCACAAACTAGGCTATATCTTGTTTCATCCCCGACCACCAGTAACTCTTTCTGATGGTACGGTATATCTTAGTATTACCCAGGTGCATAGCAAATGTAGAACTATGTGCCTCCTCTAGGATAGCCTCCCTCAAGCCTCTGTCACTGGGTACACATACCCGACCTCTGAAAGTCAAGGTCCCATCCTGAGTGAAGTGGAAGTCGCTCTCCTTACCATCTCTAATCTCCTGGAAAACTCTGACCAACTCACTATCTGACATCTGGCTCTGTCTGATCTGATCCACTAGGGTAGGTCTGATCACAAAGTTAGCCATCAAGGCTCCAACCTCATCATACCCTAGTGACACTCTCAGTGCTCTTAGATCCATCAGCAAGGGCATATAAGTGGTGCGAATATGAGCCAAACCAGCTGAAGTCTTTCTGTTCAAAGCGTCAGCAACCACATTAGCCTTTCTCGGGTGGTAGTCAATGATCACGTCATAATCCTTAATCAACTTTAACCACCGCCGTTGTCTCAAATTCAGCTCTTTCTGCTTCAATAAATACTTAAGGCTCTTGTGATCAGTGAATATCTGGCACTGCTCCCCATACAAGTAATGCTTCCAAATCTTTAATGCAAAAACTACTGCAGCCAATTCTAAATCATAGGTAGGATAGTTCTCTTCCTGCTTCTTCGGCTGCCGAGAAGCATAAGCTATAACCTTTCTATTTTGCATCAAAACACAACTGAGGCTCCACCTCGAGGCATCACTATAAACGACATATCCGCCTCCCGGCGTAGGGAGTGTCAAAACTGGTGTCGAAGTAAGACAATTCTTCAGAGTCTGAAAGCTCTGCTCACACTGATCATCCCACTCAAACTTAGCCTCCTTTCTAGTAAGTCTCGTCAGTGGTGTAGCCAACAAGGAGAAGTTCTCAACGAATCTCCCATAATACCCCGTTAGCCGTAAGAAGCTACAGATCTCTGAAACATTCTTTGGCTGTTCCCACTGGACTATAGCCTTAATCTTCTTTGGATCCATAAGTATCCCACTACCAGATACTACATGCCCCAGGAAGTTCACCTCCCTAAACCAAAACTCGCATTTAGAGAATTTAGCATACAACTGTCTCTCTCTTAAGGTCTGAAGCACTACCCTGAGATGCTGGGCGTGTTCTCTCTTATTCCTCGAATACACAAGTATGTCATCTATGAACACAATGATAAACTTGTCCAAATACGGGTGAAAAACCCAATTTATCAAATCCATAAATGCTACAGGTACATTGGTTAATCCAAATGGTATAACCAGGAACTCATAATGGCCATACCGAGTCCTGAATGCTGTCTTGGGAACATCACTCCCTCTATTCCTGAGCTGATGATATCCCGACCTCAAATCGATCTTGAAAAACACACTCATACCCTGCAACTGATCAAACAGATCATCGATCCTCGACAATGGATACTTGTTCTTAATGGTCACTCGATTGAGTTGTCTATAATTGATACAAAGCCTTAATGTACCATCCTTCTTTTTCACAAACAGAACTGATGCACCCCAAGGTGACATGCTTGGTCAGATAAAACCCTTCTCGACCAAGTTCTCTAACTAGGCCTTCAATTCTTTCAACTTTACGGGTACTATACAATAGGGTGGTATCGAAATCGATGTCGTCCTTGGCACCAGGTTGATACAAAACTTAAACTCTCTATCAGGCGATAATCCAGGCAATTCCTCCGAAAATACATTGGGGAATTCTCTAACCACTGGCACCTGTTCTAGACTAACTCCTGGAACTGATCTATCAATCACATATGCCAAATATGCCTGACACCCTTTCTGAAGCAATCTTTTAGTCTTTATAGCAGATACGACACATGAAGGAAGTATCCTCCGCTCGCCCATAAAAATAATTTCTGGCTCTCCCAGCCGTCTAAAGGTTAACACCTTCCTAAAACAATCAATTGCAACATAATACTGTGATAACTAGTCCATGCCCAAAATGGCATAAAAATCCTGGATTCCCAACAGAATCAAATTAATCTCAAGAGCAGCATGAAGTCCCAGTTGACAAAATCCAAGAGGGGGTGAATTGGATAATTTAAAAAATTTAAACTTGAACAAATTAAAATTGGTTTAATAATATATATGCAAGCAATGCAATGTAAGAAAAAATAAAATGAACACACAAAAATTTTTATAGTGGTTCGACAAACACGTCTACGTTCACTCTTCTCGGGTGAATCCACACACTCTGAGGATCACTAGATTCTTTGTTTCACGGGTCAAGAGAAACCCAATACAACTCCTTTAAAATGGGTGAAAGGCAACCACAAATTATAACTTTCTTTTACGGGTGAAGTGTAACCTAAAGTAGATTCTTTCTTAACAAACGGGTGAAGAGAAACCCAGATTAATTCACAAGAATTAAATTCAAAACTCTCTGAAAGAGTAGATAATCAAAATGCTCACTTTCTCTTACTAGAATAAATGACAAGTAATAAATAGAGAGAATAAAAATAAAAATTGTAGAGAATAATTTTAGCTAGATCAGAATCTTTTTTAATGCTCTTCAACAACCTATTTGTCTTCAAAAGTCGTTGCTTAAGTATCTGTAATGAATTCTCCACAACGGCCATATTTTGCTTCATTAATGGCGGCATTAAATGTCTCTGAAACTAGCCGTTATGACCTGATTTCTGCAAAGGTGTCAATACGAGGCATAGAGTATCGATACGTTTAAGTGATTTTGCCTGAAGGTATCGATGCATTCCAATTTGTATCAGAACCCTTTGACATAAAGAAGATGATATACGTCATGAGGGTATCGATATGTTTGAAGAGAAACCCAGGGTATCAATATGTTGTGAGAAGGTGCTTGAGCATGTCTCTGAGGTATCGATACGTTTGGCTTTTGTCTTTCAGGGTATCGATACATTGAAGAGAAGGGTTCGACACATTTGAGTGCAGGCTAAAGGTGTCGATACGTTTAAGCCAAGGTTTTGATACGTTTGAGCGCCTGCCAGAAGGTGTCGATACATTTTGGCCAAGGTTTCGAAACTCGGGCTTTATTTTGGCACTATAGCTTAAACGTGTCAATACGTTTGAGCCTTGGTAAGCCTTTCTTGATGCTTTCTTCATATTTTTTTCACCTGCAAAAACATATACACTTTCGAAAGAAAAATTGACTTTATATATGCTCGTTTTAAATAAATTCATCTTAAATATATAAACTTTGTTACTTGTTTATTTTGGCATTATCAAAAACAAAAAAAATATAAGTTATTCATTTAATCATGCCATTTTAATCATCAAAAATACATCAAGGTTATCACCAGACACGACAGTTGAGACGAGAGGATCTCTGTCGCGAGGAGGATACGTAGAGGGTGGTTTTCTACCCTAGAATGGTAAGTGGACATATTCCTTTCACTTCGTCTTGTTTTATGTTATTTATGAATAATTATAATGCTAGAGATGATAGTATAGAATATGAATGTGTATGTGTATAACTGAAATGAGGAGGTGTTGGATATATGTTGTCCGAGGGGTCATATGCATATTTGATTTGTATTGACTTTCGTGTTTATGTAAATTATACTACATCACATTTAGTTTGGATTTCGAGGGATTTTTGAAATCAGTGTATATATATTCATTTTCTATATTATTTTCTTGTCTACTCACTGAGTATTTTGCCAAATAATCACCCCTCACTTCCTATTTTAGGTTAGTGTAATCAGACATGGCATATCGTAGCTGAAGTATGATTCAGCAAAGTTTTTCAGGTACTCGACTCAAGTTTTTATATTATGGTCCACTGTGTGTAAAAATATTTGTAATAAAGTGTTTTGATATATTTAACTTGGCCAAGAATATTTTGTAAAGTATTTTGATAAAATGCAGATGTAATATATGTTTGTTTGAAAATCTTATAGTTTGTATTATTTTATTTGAAAATGAGTTTGAAAACAGGTGTTAATGCCTTACGGGTCCTAGGAGTGCATTCTAGGTGATAGGATGTATTTCTGGGATTTTTAGCGTTTGCCACGTGGCCAACTAAGGTCAGGGCGTGACACCTCGCCCATCCTATACCCAAAACTTTTTTATTTTTTTCTTCAAATACAAAGGCTTTCAAACCAAAACCAACATCAAAATCACTTTATAACACATCCAACTACTTGTAAAAAAATGCCCAAACACATCACCAAGGCCATTTGATACACAAACAAACTCAAAACACAAAAGAGTTCAAAAATGTACCAAAATGGCACCTAGTTGAGTTCCAAACTCAACTTCCTCACTTTGTTAACTCCCACCATCATTCCTAAGTATCATTTATCATATAACATATCTTAGAAACACAATGGAATTGATGGAAAATAATTCTCCATCAAGGAACCAAGTTGGCACCAAGCTCCCCCAAATGATATCCATGCCATCAACCAAACATGCTTTGATATCATTTTTTGGTTTTTAATGGCCTAAAACATGCATAATAGAAGTTTTACTTCCTAGAAAACTAATCCTAAAACCATGGTTTCAAATGATAAACCAAGGGTAACAAAAGAGAAGGTATAAGTGCTTACCTTGCTAGCCATTGATTTTGATGAAGACTAAGCTTATAAGTGTGAGCTCTCAACACTTTAAACCCTCTCTCTAAATCACTCCTATGGCAGCTAACGTGAGTAGAGAAGAAGAAGACCCAAAATTGCCATATTCTCCATTTATTTACATTTTAAATAAATCAATATTTATCCAAATAAAATGATAAAACAATGGCCAAGTTATGTGATACAACCAATACTATTTTACATAGATGAACTCAAGTCAAACTTGTATTTAAACCCTTTAACCAATATTAATTAATTAAAATAATTAATAAATATATTAAATATATATAAATATGTCAAGTGTCAAATTAATATCCATATAAATTCTAACACTAGTCAAATTCTCTACCCATTAAAGAATTTGATAATTAGATATATTAATATATATTTTAAATTTTTATAAATCCAAAATTATGATACATTTATCATAATGCCCTTGGTCAATACTATACATAAGGTAAAATGATAATTTTCTTTTAAATTAAACACTTTAATTTAAAATTTATTATTTTTTATTAAAATAATATTTTAATATTTTTGATAATAACAATTATCAAATTTGAATATGTAATTTATAATAAATTACACATTTGTATCACATAAGGGTAAAATGGCTATTTTATACTAAATTAAATAATTTAATCTAGTTTTTATCATTTTACCGTAGAATCACATTATAACATGTTTAATAATCCAAATTATCATTTTGGATCATGTAATTTATATTAAATTATTATATGATATCAGTATATCAATTCTTTAACACTTTAAAGAATAATAAATACATATACTGATTATACGTATTAATTTCGATATTTAAAGTTATCATGAGGTCGCTAACCCTCTCTCGATAATATTTTATCTTCTTCTCCTTTATAGAAACGCTCAAAAATTTAGGTAGACCATGAAGGTTCACCATGACTCATCCATTAGCAAATATCGAACACTTCAACTCCGACTAATTCAGTCTCGAATATTTCGATACCCATCGACTATGGTTAGTGTCTAACTATGGGTCATAGTCCCTAATTCACGATGAAGAAGTGTCTTCATTAAACCTTTAATGATTGCATGTCACATGTGAGTAATATCCTTCCGTTGTTATATCTTGATCGAGTCGAGGTTCATGAAATATCAAAACCCTAATCTTGATATCTATACGAATCATCGATCATATGTTATGATCGCTATGGTCATAGATTTAAAATTTGTATATCATATCAATATTCGTTTAGGAACTCAGCTCGAACAGAGTCAAGAGAAACTCTTAATCTATAGTATCAAGTCAATGGATCCCATCTTGACTGTCAATCGAACACCAATATGAACAAAACATATCCAAATTGGCTTCTTGTACAAGGTGTGATTAGCCCTACACGTATACACCATATAAAATATACCTATCCATATAGAGTCCGATTCTACATATCTCAGATCTAAGGATTACGTCGCACATTATTATAATCTGTTGACAAATCATTGACTACATGTATACCATATCATTTGTTAATATATAGCCCTGTTTGATAAATAGTTCACCAACTATAAATCCATACTAATGCGCTTTTGACAATACCCATGTTGTCAACCTACATATATCATTATATGATATCATTATGTGGTAATTAGCATACTTACTATATGATATAGTTGTCCAATCTATATCAAGTACATAAGGAACACTTTGATAATTTTATTTAATAATTAAATAAAAATATCTGGACAATTCACATACATTCTTTATATGTAAGCATGCCAATATAAAGAAAACAGCTAATGTATGTGAGTAAAGAATAATTCTTTCATTGATAATCAAAAGTTAATACAAGATCTCTAGTCCTGAAATCGACAACGCGAATGAATTTTAGGGTATACACTAATAAAAACTTCATATGAGATATAATTTAGGAAGAAACCTAGCTTCAATCATATGAAGCCTTGGGGTTGTCCAGCTTATATTAAATTGGTTAAGTCTGATAAGTTGGATGTTAAATCTAAAAAGGACTGATTTATTGGATATCTTAAAAAAAGTTTAGGATATTATTTTTACTTTTATATTGGTTGTAGTATTTTGATCAGTATACACGTACAATTTCTTGAGAATTAGTTCATTGAAAAAGGTGGTATAGGTAGAAAAATCAAACTCTCAGAGGAGTCTAAAGAGTTTGATGACGACCAATCTCAGATAGATGAATATGTTGATGTGCATAAACTGATTCATGTTGATGAACTTATTCAATTGGAACCTCAACCTTCAGTAGACTAATCTTTTTGTAAATTTACTAGGACACCACACCCTCCATAGAAATATTTCTTCCTTTCAGATAATGATTTTGAATCATTTATGATAAGAGAATATGAGTAGAGGGAAGATCTTAAAAGCTATGAGAAGACGATATTGGATTTTGATTCTAAAAAATAACTGAATGCCATAAAATCTGAGATGGACTTTATGTATGCTAATCAGGTGTGGTCACTTATTGGTCTATTAGAAGAAATTATTCCTATTAGTTGTAAATGGGTTTACAAAAGAAAGAAGATAAAAAGGTAAAGACTTTTAAATTTAGACTGGTGGCGAAATATTATACTTAAAAAAGTGGTATTGACTATGAGAAAACCTTTTCATCAATTACGATGTTTAAGTCTATTCAGATTCTTCTTGCTATTGTAGCTTATTATAATTATAAGATATGAAAAATGAATGTAAATATAGCATTCCTCAATAGTTTTATTGAGGAAACCATATATATGCAATAACCAGTTGGATTTGTTTCATCAGATACTCATAAAGTATATAAGTTGCATAGATCCATATGTGGATCGAAGCAAACTTTTAGAAGCTAGAACATACGATTCGCTAATATAGTCAAATCATTTGGATTTATTAAGAATATTGATGAACTATGTGTCTACAAAAAGATAAATGACAATGCTATCACATTCGTATTGTATATAGATAACATACTTCTCATAGGAAATGATGTGGTCATGTTATCTGAGATAAAATTATGGTTATCAAATGTATTTTTCATGAAGGATTTAGAAGAAGAGACCTATTTTTTGGGTATTTGTCTCTATAGAGATAGAGTAAAATAAATAGTAAGTCTTTTCCAAACCCTGTAGATAAAAAAAGTACTAAAAAAATTTGGTATAGAAGAATCCAAAAAGGGATTCTTACCCTACAGTCATGACATTCATCATTCTTGAAAGACGAAACCTAAAACTGATGCAAAGCGAGAGTGTATGAAGAAGATTTCTTATGCTTCAGTAATAGATAGTCTTATGTACGTTATATTATATACAAGACCTAATATAGCATATGTTGTAAGTATTACGAGTAGATATCAGGTAAATCCTGGAGAACATCATTGGATAACAGTTAAATGAATCCTTAAGTACTTACGAAGGACTAAGGATTTAGTTTTAATATATAGAGGAGGTGAGTTAAGTATCAAGGGATTTACTGATTCTGATTTTTAGTCTAATATAGATAATAAAAAGTATACATTTGTATTCATTTTTATCTGTAATGTAAAGGTTGTTAGTTGGAAAAGTTTCAAGCAAACAACCGTTGTTGACTCCACTATAAAAGCTGAGTATGTAGCTGCTTCTGAAGCAATGAAGGAGGCTTTCTGGATTCGTAAGTTTGTGAGTGAACTCAGAGTAGTTCTTTTCATTAATAATCCAGTAGCTTTGTATTGTGATAATAATGAAGCGATTATCCAGACAAGGAAACCTAGTTCTCACCAGAAGTTCAAATATATTCAGAGTAAGTATCACTTGATAAGAGAGTTTATATCGGATAAATAATTGATTGTACAGAAGACTCTATTAACAGACAACGTGGTGGATCCACTTACTAAGCCAGTGACACAATAACAACTGAATCATCTTCTCGAGAAGATGGGTATTGGATACCATAACGATTGGCTCTAATACAAGTGGGAGTTTGTTAGAGATATATCCTAGAACAAATCATGTCATATGGTTCAGGGTTATTATTTCTTTGTATATATACTTTGTAATTAATTGTAAGAATATTTACAATTAATAAAATGGCATTTATATATCTTGTATTGTGTTCGATTGCTATTGATTGTATTTTCTTTATTAATACGAGATATGTCCCTGTATGTATTATGTGTTGAGATTCTATTTATAACGAGTTATAGATATGAGAATAGAATCTTTGATTTAAATATATCCTAAACTTGTTTTCGATTGAGGTAATGTCATTAGGAACAATGACATTGCGTGATCGATATATTTTATTGCTACCAAAGATTAGTATTGAATATTAATAGTTGAGTGATGAGTTTCATGTCATAAGAGCATAAACATGGGTACGACATTTAAGAACATGATACTGAATATGACCAAACGTGATGAATCACATAGGTGAATATCTACAATTAATGATTCACCGTACAGTATACCATTAGTTCTTAGATCAGAGATATCAGGACTACAATCTAAAGTGAAGCACATCATGTAATTGTGTATATTGTATTAGGCTAGCTACGCCTGATGAAAGAAACTTTATGGCAATGTATTTTTACTGTATGATAATAGGTAATCGTCAAGATGCAATCTATTGGCTCAGGTATTTAAGCTTAAGGTCCGAGGTAGAACTACCATTTACGGAGATTGCAACTTTGGCTAGAGTACATGAATTTTGAAAATGAGTTTTTGGATACATGGATCCTGTTTATGCTTGAGGTTCTGATCCTATGATCAAGTTAGGGGTTTGACTACACTATGACCTGCACTCAATCGAGAGTCGACAATAGAAGGACTCTACTACATATAAGTACGACTATATGGGTTTATCCGGATTATATTCTCTGTGTTCTATGGATCATGATATCTTGCTAGAGGTCGCTCTTGATTATTGAGAACTTTATTTATAATGAGTTCTACCGAAATGATACGAACGGGGGTCACACACAATATCTAGTTTTTTATGATGGATAAAATAATGACATTAAGTTAGTTAAAGATATTAAGTTAGTTAATAATGACATTAATTATATTCCTCTAATAAGTTGATCGGTAAGCAATTTTATTATTTAATGTAAAGAATAAAGTTTTCCGACAAGGACACGTTAGCACCCATCGATCTGAAAAACATTATGGTAGTATTGGAGAATTGAAATGATATATTTTGATATATCAATTAATAAATAAAATTATTTATTTATTCATTAATTTATTATTTATTTATTTATTTATTAAATATTAAATAAATATTATTTTATTCAAATGAATACTTAGATGACACATGGTATAATTATTGCTTGCCAAGTGTTATCATCCTAATCCTTATTTTTAATCCAATGGTCAAGAAAATTGTATAATCATTAATTATGGTAATTAATAATAATGGATTGAATATTTGCTTTATTTTAATATATATATATATATAATTACTATTTGTTATAATAATAATATTATTTGTTTTGGATAATATTAAATAGTGGATTAATGATTTGTAAACATTTTTTTTATTTAATTGGTTACATAATGTTATTAGCTTTCATGTGTTTTTATGTCATTGGTTTGTTTTATGTATTTTTGGTTATGCTTACCAACTATATAGCG
>JAVXUL010087958.1:0-12850 GCA_035590515.1 Trichilia minutiflora | reverse complement strand
TTTGACACTTTGATATATACATACGTATAAGCCAAAAAAAGATGGATGGATGTTTTCATTTGTTTACAAAACAAAAGACAAAGGAGGAAGCTTTCTTTTAATTGATTTGGCTTTTTGGTTTTCAAATTGAAAATTTTATTTTCCATGTAACGAAGTAAGGAAGGGAAGAAAACCAATGAGAGGTCATGTGTTCTATGATTTTTCCTTCTTATAATAGCACATATATATACATATATATGTATATATATTGATATATAGTTGCTAAAGCTTTGCAAAATTGTTTTGTAAGCTTAAATTATCTCCAACACTTCACCATCATTTCCATCATCAAGTTAGAGTGTGGATACACTTGGAGGTTTGGGGGAGGACTTCAAGCTCAATTGAAAGTGGATTTGGGTGAGTTTCTCTTCATTTAAGTGTTTAGTTTTTCAAAAGTTGAAAAACTTCTATAAATGCATATTTAGGAGACCTAGAAAAGCTCCAAGGGTTTATGTGATAAACACCTCTTTATTCTAGGCAATAGATATTAGTTCTTGATGGTTACCCTATTGAGTTGTCTATACCTAATACGTATGCTCAACTTACCATTCTTCCTTTTCATAAATAACACTGATAAACAACCAGGGTAATATACTTGGTCTAACTAAACCCTTCTGGACCAACTTTTTTAACTAAATGTTCAGCTCTTTCAATTCAGTCAATAGATATAGTAATGAGGTATTGAAATTGGTGCTGTCTCTGATACAAGATTGATATAAAAATCAAATTCTTTCTGAGGCAATTGAAGAGTTAATTGCAAGCATATCATATTATTAGGGTTTAACATGCCATAATCATGAAATTAGATAAAAAAATCCACAAATTAATTAAAATAAAGGTTAAATCACTAACCTTTGGTGATTAGATGATGAAGAACAACCCCAAATCTATGAGATCTTTATGAGAATCCAACATAATGATCAATTCTCCATATGGCCGACTAATAGAGAGAGTGCCTTAGAGATTTTTTTTTATTTTTTGTTAATTATCTCTTCATTTTCTATAAAATAAAAAGACCATTATTAAATATTTTACCTATTTACTAAAGTGCCTTTGTCAAGATGATTAATAACAAATGATTTCTAAAGCTTGTCAAGCAAGCTTCTTAATAGTAAAAGTAAAATATCATTTCGGCCTACACATATTTAAAATATGACAAATTGGTTCTAATTTCGATCAAACTTATTTTGATCAAACCTATTTTAATTTTATTTATATTTCTAAATATTAATGAAATATTGTAACGTATTTTATGTTACATTTGGGTTATTACACAAACTCTTAAATTTGTTAAACTATTTAACATACAAACTGTTTACTTTTTTCGACCTAATATTATCTCTGAGAGTGGTAGCTCTTTTGTGAATAATATTTACTCTTTTTAACAGCAAGAATGATCATAAGTTATATGTTGTGACCTCTTGGACTCTCGAAGCGAATCAGAGAAATTCTCAAGACCATTCAATTTTTCAGAGATAAACATCATATGAAGTAGATTGTACAAAATAGATATATTTAATTTGTATTAAACATGTCAAAAATAATACAAAAATTATCATTATGAGTAAATAAATTAAGAAATAAAATAAATTTAAAAATCTCTCACTATTTTTAATTAAAATACACAACCCTTTAAAATGCAAATAAAGAAATGAATCACATTATTTCCTAGTGGGTATTAGAATCTTAATTAACTTGAATAATACAAGCTTGTGTAATACAATAACTTATGCTTTCCTTTATTAGGTAGGTAAACTTTTACTAATTATAACTCTTGTAATTTTTAATTTTATTTAAGCTCTATAATTTTATAATATTGTGTGACACAACAAATCATAAATTCTATTTAAGTTAAACCAATATTTCTTATAAACAAAGTTTCATCATATAACTCTTGTATGACACAACAAAGTTATATGACTATACTCAGGTTAAATCTCATATAAATATATTAATTCATGTTAAAGAAGAAACCAGTCTTGTATAACACAATAAATCATATCTCGTTGCTAAATTCAATTAACATATAAATGTTAGAAAGTTATGTTAAATATTCTCAATATTTAACATTACTAAATATTAATTTCAAAGGGATTTGTTATTAAATTAGGTCTCATTCATTATATTTTATATATCCGTGACACTCGTAAAACATGCTTATAACACTCATAATTACCTACATCAATAGGGTATAGTGTCACACTCCGACCCTAGTCGGCCACGTGGCAACCGTCGCAAATTCTAGAAATACATCCTATTACTTAGGATGCACTCTCAGAACCCGCAAGGCATTAGTACCCGCTTTCAAACTCATTATCCAAAAATAACACAAAAAAATAAAAAATAGAAGATTTTCAATCGTACACATATCAATCTCTGTATTTTTATAAAAATACAATACACAGTACTCCTAACCAAGCCAAATACATAAAATATCTTTTAGTACAATTCGTTTTCTACACAGTGGACCATAATGTAAAAACTTGAGTCGAGTACCTGAAAACTTGCTGAATCACTCTTCAGCTATGCTATGCCACGTCCGACTACACTATCTTGAAATGAGAAAGTAAGGGGTGAGTATTTGAAAAATACTCAGTGAGTAGACAGAAAACAAAACAGAAATCGGAGGTCTTAGCATTGATTACGGCAAACCCTCGTAATCATAAAACCAATCATAGTGACATGTGGCATCGTATACATGACTAGAAAAATCAATATCACATCAAATGTGTATAACCCCTCGGTCTATAGGATCCCACCCACTCTATCTGAGCTGTACGGCCGACCCGCAACCCAGGTTGGGAATGTGTGCCTATGTATGATATCCCTCAGTTTATAGGATCCCATCCACTCCCCTCAAAGTTGTATGGCTGATCCGCAACCCTGGTTGGGATACAGTATAAAAAGGCTAGCATGCTTTAGCCTGGACATATGGATTCCACCAATCCTCTCTTAGACTGTATGGCCAACCCACATTCCGGGGACTATTGGATTCCACCCACTCTACATGAGCTGCATGGCCAATCCTCACCCATATAAAAATCAATAATATGGCACACAAAATCATGATATCAATAGTTGTGGCTCACAAGGCTAAAAATATTACTCATTGCTCACAAGGTCGAAACATTACTTGTGCCTCACAAGGCCAAAACATTAAAACAACACAATGGTACACAAGGCCAAATCACAATGATGGCACCTCGACTATTATACATATCTACTCAACTATGCCACATTCACAAAACATTGTTTAAAACCATCATTAGCAATTAGCCTCTGGCCTCAATTCTATAATAACAAATATAACATAACACAATCAAGGATTAACATCCAAAATAGGCCTCCGGTCTCACATTCATGGCAACTAAGGATTTATAACAATCCTATCACTATCATAAATAAGAGGCCAACCCGACCACCACACAACATATTTTCAACGCCTTCTTATTTCAGTTATGTATCCATATCCATATACAATAACTCATGCGCTATCATCTTAAGGATATAAAACATATAATCAATATAAATAGTATAAAATAAGGCGAAGGTAAAGAGGTATATCCACTCATAGCTCTGGGGTAGAAAATCGCCCTTTGAATGTCTCCCTTGCGTCAGAGACTCTCTAGCCTCGACTATCGCACCTGGATACACATATAAACACAAATTCAATGATTTGTCATAATATATGCGCTTGATACAATGCATGATTATGCTACTCTCACACTTTCTCTCTCTTCTCATTGTTACTTACTGTCTGTATATAATCTCTCTCTATCCTGGTTTAGTCTTAACTTTTTTAATACTTACTATCTGTATACAATCTACGTAAAATAACAGTTCAAAATAGAGAGATAAGATGAATGATAGGCTTACCCGAACTAGTAGGTGAGCTTTGAGTTATTTTTTCTTTGATTCTCTCTTTTTGATGACTATTCATCGTAACACCTTTCTCATGAATCCTCTCAATTCATCGATCAAAACTCCGATCAGAAGAGATTTTTGTGCTCTAGTGTTGATTTTGAGGTCATAACAAATGAAATGGTGGAGTTTGGAGGAGATTTGGTTGAGGGATGGTTTGGATAGTGAGAAAGGAGGGTTACAGAGACGAGAGAAATGGGAGGGGGGGGGGAATGGGAAAGATGACCCTTGCGTTCTGCATATAATGGGCCCTTAAAATAACCAAAATACCCCTCTAAAAACATGTCCAGATGTGCGACACATCTTCAAGTATCAATATATCCCCTCTATGTATCGATACTTCCTCACAAAAAGGGCGTCGTTCACATTTGAGTTCGTCAAGGTATCAATACATCAATCTCATGTATCTATACTTCCATTCGAGTATGGGTTCTAAGCTCAAAAGTGCCCTGAGTATTGATATCTCTTTCCCAGAGTATCGATACTTCATTCTTCACTGTTTAATACTATTCACAGAGTATTGATACTTTCCTCTAATATCGATACTTTCTGCCTTGCATCTGAGTATCGATACGTTCTATAAGTATCGATACTTCCAGTCATGAGTATCAATACTTCTCTCAAGTATCGATACTTTCTGTCTTGTGCTCAAGTATCAATACATCCCACTAGAGTATCGATACTCCCAATCCTCTAAAGCCAAGTATCGATACTTTAGTACTCCAAGTATTGATACTTTTTCTCTTTTCTCAACTTAGGATTGTAACTTCAAACGGCCATAACTTTTGACTCGAATATCCTCACGGAACCCATAATATATCAACAGAAAGCTCTCTCCTGAGCTCTAACAAAGCAATAGAAACTTTTTCTCAATTGGAGACAATTTCATGGTCAAAAATCTAGTTCTTTCACATTACTTATAATACTACACCACACACATTTTCAAAAAAAATCTCAAATTAATATACCCTCTAATGCATAATCTACACTCGATAACAAGCATGGAATCTCATAAGAGATTTACTATTATGTTCATAATTCTAAGGGACGGGTTTCACAATTCTCCCTCCCTTAAATGAATTTTTTTCCTCAAAATTCTATATGATGTAATTTTTTAGAAAACAATAGCAAAAGAATTACACTAGTGCATACAGCTTCCTTTTCCCTTAATAATCAAATAAAGGTATTTTAGAATACCTCACTTGTTATTTATTGTTAGGAGAAGAAACTGTATCCTCTAAAAATAAAATAATAATGAAAATAAAACATACATCACATAGAAAATATAAAGATCTTTCTTTTGGGCTAATCATATATCTTAATTTTGGAAAATGTGTGAGTATTGTCGTCTCATTAGGCTCTCTGATTTCCAAATCATCTCCTTAACTGTGGTACTCTACCATAAGACTTCACCATTAAAATAGTCTTATTTTTCAAGACCCGCTCTTATCAATCAAGTATCCTTATCGATTATACTACACAATTAAGATCATCTCTCAAATCAATCGGTGGTACCTCAAGTATATGAGACGGATCTAGCACATACTGCTTGAGCATAGATACATAGAAGACATCATGTATCCGACTCAGCTATGAATGCAAATTCAATCTATAGGCTATTGGACTTATCGTTTTCATCATGTCAAAGGGTCCAATACATCAAGGATGTAACTTTTCTCAATTCCTGAATTTGATTATACCTTTTCAAGGCAATACCTTCAAGAAAACCTGATCGCCTATTTCAAACTCCAATACTTTCCTCTGATTATCAGCATAGGATTTCTATCTATCTTGAACTGCTTTCAATCTCTCTCTGATAATCTTTACTTTCTTGGTAGTGATCTCAATCAATTCAATATTACCAAGCTTTTTCTCATCAACTTCATCCCAATAAACTGGGGTTCTGTATTTTCTGTCATACAAAGCCTTATAAGGCACCATCCCAACTCTAGCCTGATAACTATTATTATACGCAAACTGTATCAATAATAAGTGCATATCCGAATTGCTTGAAAATTCTATAATACATTCTCGAAGCATGTCCTTTAGCATATAGATGGTCCTTTTTGACTATCCATCAGTTTGAAGATGAAATATTGAACTGAATGTCAATTGAGTGCCCATAGTTTTCTGAAGTCTAGGTTAGAATCGAGATGTAAAATGGGAATCTCGATCTGACATAATGGTAACTGGCACTCAATGCAACCTAATAACCTCTGATCTATACAACTTCGTCAATATTTACAAGGAGAAATTTATCCAAATTGATAGAAAGTGAGCTGATTTAGTGAGTCAATCCACAATCACCCAAATCACATCGTGGCCCACCTGTGTTTAAGACAACCCTACCACAAAGTCCATGGTAATGTGCTCGCACTTTCACTCAAGTATAGGTAGAGGCTGTAAAGTCCTTGTAGGTCTCTGGTGCACAACCTTGACCTACTAACATATCAAATATCTAGTCACAAATTCATCCCTGACCATCAATAACTCTCTCTGATAGTTCGATACATCTTATTACTGTCTAGATGCATAGCAAATACAGAACTATAGGCCTCCTCTAAGATAGCCTCTCGTAGCATTCTATCACTACGTACACAAACCTGACCTCTAAATGTCAAGGTCTCATCCTGAGTGAATTAAAAGTTATTCTCTTTACCATCTATAATCTCTTAGCAAGCTCTGACCAACTCACTATCTAGCATCTAATCTCGTTTGATTTGATCAACTAGGGTAGGTCTGACCACAAAACTAGCCATCAAGGCTCCCAACCTCATCATACCCTAGTGATACTCTCATCACTTTTAGATCCATAAAAAAAGGCATGTAAGTGGTGTGAACATGAGCTAAGTTGGCTAAAATCTTTTTACTCAAAGCATCAGCAACCACATTTTCCTTTCCTGGGTAGTAATTAGTGATTAGGTCATAATCTTTAATCAACTCTAATCACCTCCTCTGTCTTAAATTCAGCTTTTTCTATTAAGCAAATACTTGAGGCTCTTATGATCAGTGAATATTTGACACTACTCTCCCTATACAAGTAATGTCTCTAAATCTTAATACAAAGATCAATGTAACCAACTCTAAATTATGAGTAAGGTAATTTCTCTTCATGCTTCTTTAGTTACTGAGAAGCATAAGCTATAACCTTTTTATTCTGCATTAACACACATCCGAGGCCCTGTCTCGAGGTATCATTATAAACCACATATCTGTTTTTGGCATAGGAAGTATCAAAATCAGTATCGAATTAAGACAATTCTTTAGAGCTTGGAAGCTCTGCTCACATTAATCATCCTACTTAAACTTAGCCTCTTTTTTAGTAAGTCATGTTAGGGGTATAGTCAATAAGGAGAAGTCCTTAATGAATCTCCTATAATATCCCACTAACCCCCAAAAGTTACGAAATTCTTTGGTTATTCGCACTGTACTATGGCCTCAATCCTTTTTAGATCCACAAGTATCCCACTGCTAGAAACAATATACCCCAGAAAGTTTATCTCTCTAAACCAGAACTCGTACTTAGAGAATTTAACATACAACTGTCTCTCTCTCAAGGTTTGAAGCACTACCCTAAGATGTTGGACATATTCTCTTTTATTTCTTGAATACACAATTATGTCATTTATAAACACAATGACAAACTTGTCTAAATAAGGGTGAAAAATTCGATTCATTAAATCCATAAAAGCTGCAAGTGCATTTGTTAATCTAAGTGGCGTAACCAGGAACTTATAATGGCCATATCGAGTTCTGAATACTATTTTATAGACATCATCCTCTTTAATCTTGAGTTGGTGATATCCCAATCTCAAGTCAATCTTGGAAAACAAACTCATACTCAACAATTGATCAAACAGATCATCTATCCTTGGCAACAGATACTTGTTCTTGATGGTCACTCGATTGAGCTGCCTGTAATTGATACATAGCCTCAATGTACTATCCTTTTTTTCACAAAAAAAACTGGTGCACCATATAGAGACACACTTGATCGAATAAAACCCTTCTCGACTAATTCCTCTAACTGAGTTTTCTATTCTTTTATTTCTGCAGGTGCTATACGATAGAGCGAAATCAAAATCAATGTCGTCCCTAACACCAGATCGATATAAAATTCAAATTCTCTATCAGACGATAATCCAGGTAATTCCTTCGAAAATACATCGGGGAATTCTCTAACCATTGGCACTTGTTTAAAACTAACTCCTGGAACTTATTTATCAATCACATGTGCCAAATACGCTTGACACCTTTTTTGAAGCAATTTTTTAGTATCTATCGTCGATATGATATAGGAAAGAAGTATTCTCTGCTCACCCCTAAAAGTAATCTTTAGCTCTTCTGGCCAACTGAAGATCACTACCTTCTTAAAATAATCAATCGTAGTATAGTGCTATGACAACCCATCTATGCCTAAAATGGCATTAAAATCCTAGATTCTCAACGGAATCAAATCAACCTTAAAAGTAGCATCTCCTATCCAGACCTCACATCGACTAAATACGATGTTCTGAAGTAATCTCAGCCCCAAGGGCGTATGAACAACCAACTTTGGTTCTAAAGGTATCGGGTCTCTATTAGTGTGTCGTACAAATACTATGCTAAGAAATGACCTATCTGAACTAGGATCAATTAAAATGTATGCTGAATGATCAAAATCATCAGTATACCAGTAATCACATCTGAATTAACCTGAGTCTGCTGTTGATTTTTTGTAAAAACTCAAGTCTGAACTTGTGACTGGTTCTTCTGATTACCTTGAAGAACGGATGCATTTCCTGATCTAGAGTAACGAGCACTCGTAAACTAAGGCTGAGGCATAGGCTGCTATGCACCAAATAATCTCAAATCTTACCTGAGTTAGCTAACTGCCTCTAGTATCCTTAAATTAGGACAATCTCTTTTCATGTGACCCACCTGGTCATAATAATAATACAAGAGAGGTAATTTACAAGGCCCACTATAAAATTTCTTATAATTAAGATCTCGCCTATTGTTAGATGACTACTCGCCCAATGGTACTAATCTCAAGGCCAACGTACCAAATCAAGACGATCTCTGCTCTTTAGGAAAAAAAGATGAAGAAACCCCAAGACTTGTTGAATAGCCACTAGAGGATCTACTATTATAGCTCTTCTTTGAAGATTGATCCACTGAAATACTAAGGTCCTTTCTTTTTTGAAATCTAGCCTTAGATCTTCTTTCCCCAATCAAAGATTCTGCTTGAAGAGCTAACTACACTACTTTCTCGTAACTCTACCTGCCTGTCACTGGCATTCTATCTCTGATCTCTAAATTCAGTCCGGCCTCAAACTTAGCACATAACGTTTCTTCAGTCGCAAGTTTTGAAATAAACTCTACCAACTGTCTTAGTTGAGTCTCATAATCTACTACCGTGCTATCCATCTGTCTTAAATTCATAACTCTTGCCTTTTTTAATTACTGTGGAAGTGAGTAAAATACTTCTCTTGAAAGACACTTTGAAAGTCTATCCAGGTAGGTTCAATGATATGTTCTACCACCAAGTGGCAGGACTCTACTCTACCAATCTGGTAGCCACTCTTAACATTTTCTCATCTGACAAATTTATATCATCCATATTTTGTTACACTGTTCTTAGCCATCTAATTAAAGCATCAGTATTTCCACAGAAAGAAATACTCCTAAGTTGTCTCATTTTCTTAATCAATTTGGATAACTTTCGTACTGATCGAGACGATTCGACTGGAGCTTGATTTAATTTAGCACCAAATTCTTTGTGCCCATAAATGCTATGAATGAGTTTTAGGTCTCCTATGACCAAGGGAAATAAGCATTTCTTTTAGGATTCTGCATCTGTGGCGGAGGATCCACAGGAACTTGCTCCTGATAATAAGTAGAAGGTGGAATATGAGATGATGCTTCTTAATTATCTCGAATCACAATATTCCTCCGAAGTCTACCCCTCCTTTCTGGAGTCATAGCGGTATTTCTACACAAACAATCAATATTCATCATATTAAATCGATAAATCACAATTAACTCGACTCAATCTATGGTTCACTGATATAATTTTCATTAAAATCATCAAAATCTGAAAATCTCCAATAATGAAAATCGAGAGAGATTGAAAATAGAAAACATAACTCACTCACAAAATCAATAGCTTTGATACCAATAAAATTATCATGCCCCGACCCTCGTCAGCCATATAGCAAACGTAGTGAATCCTAGAAATACATTTTATTAATTAGAATGCAATCCTAGGACACGCAAGATATTAATAGCTGTTTTCAAAATCAATTTTCAAATCCATTAAAATCAAATATGTAATCCAACATTTCCATTCCCATGCAATACATTACATTATAAACACTTTTCAAAATAGTTATTTTAATAAATTCTTGGCCAGATCAAAATATAAAAAATCACATTAATACAATATTATTTTTGTTTAGTGGACCATAATACACAGATATGAGTCGAGTACCTAAAAATTGTGCTAAAATCTTGCTTCAGTTATACTATGCAGCACCTGAACTATACTAACCTGAAATAGGAGAGTGAGAGGTGAGTATTTGAGAAAATACTCAATGAGTAAACAATAAAATAATATAGTAATATAAAATCCATTCACTGATTACGAAAATCCCTCGTAATCATAAAAATCAATCACAAGTGGAATGTGGCATGTCGAACATGACTAGAAAGTCAATATAAAATCAAATATATATATATATATATAGATATATATATATATAGCCCCTTGGTCTATAGGATCCTCTCCACTCTTTCTGAGCTGTATAACTAATCCGTAATCCTGTATAGGGATGTGTGCCCATATATATATATATATATATATATATATGGTTAGCATACTATAACCTGGACATGTTGGATTCCACCCATCCTATATTGGACTGTATGGCCAATCCACATTCCTGGGTCTATTGGATTCCACTCACTGTACTCTGAGCTGTATAGCCAATCCTCATCCTGGGACTATTGATTCCACCCACTCTATCCGAGTTGTATGGCTAATCCTCACTCATATGAAAATCAATAATATGGCACACAAAATCATGACATCAATAGTTGTGATTCACAAGGTTAAAAATATTACTCATGGCTCACAAGGCTGAAATATTACTTGTGGCTCACAAGGCCAAGACATTAAAATAACACAATGGCACACAAGGTCAAATCACAATGATGGCACCTCGACCATTATACATATTTACTCAACTATGCCACATTCATAAAACATTGTTTAAAAGCATCATTAGCAATTGGCCTCCGACCTCAATTCCATAATAACATATATACTATAACACAATCAAAGATTAACATCCAAAATGGACCTCCGACCTTACATTCATGACAACCAAAGATTCATAACAATCCTATCACTATCACAAATAAGTGCCCAACTCGACCATCATACAACATATTTTCAATACCTCCTCATTTCATTTATGTATCCATATACATATACAATAACTCATGTGCTATCATCTCAAGCATATAAAACATATAATCAATTATAAATAGCATAAAATGAGGCAAAGGTAAAGAGGTGTATCCACTCACAATTTTGGGGTGAAAAATCGCCTCTGAATGTCTCCATCGCATCAGAGACTCTCTAGCCTCGATTGTCGCATCTGGATACACATATAAACACAGATTCAATGATCTATCACAATATGTGCGTATGATATAATGCATGATCATGCCACTTTTGCACTCCTTCTCCCTCTCTCTCTCTTTTCACTATCACTTATTATCTGTATATAATCTCTCTCTATCCTGGTTTATTCTCAACTCTTTTAACATCAATAAGAGTAAAAATCCTCTAATTTATCAACCCATATGATAAATTAGAAAACTCTCAAATCCTAGGGTTACGTAAATAGTGCTCTGAGTTATCTATCTCTAGATCTAAGTGAAATAAAAGTTCAAAATAGAGAGATAATGTGAGGGATAGGCTTACTCAAACTGGTAGGTGAGCTTTAAGTCCCCTTTTACTTGATTCTCTCTCTTTGGTTACTGTTTACTACAACCCCTTTTTCATAAATCCTCTTGATTTGTAGATTAGAACTCTGATCAGAAGAGGTTTTCGTGCTCTGCTGTTGATTATAAGGTCATAGCAAGTGAAATGGTGGAGTTTGGTAAAGATTTGGTTGAGGGATGGTTTGGATAGTAAGAGAGGAGGGTTACAAAGACGAGAGAAATAGAGGAAACAATGGGCAAGACGGGCTCGTCCTCTATGTTCTACATATAATCAAAATGTCCCTCTAAAAATATGTCCAGACGTGCAACACGTCTTCAAGTATCGATATATCCCCTCTATATATCAATACTTCTTCACAAAAAGGGCATCGCTCATGTTCATGTCCGTTAAGGTATCAATACATCAATACCATGTATCAATACTTTAAGTCGAGTAGGGGTTCCAAGCTCAAAAGTGCCCCGAGTATCGATACTGAAAGTTACTAAGAACCATTCTAGCATCCTAGGATCACTAAAAATTTAAAATATAGACATAGACTTTCTATTATTTATATCTGACTCAAAGTCAAAATCTGAATAATCCTCGATCCATAACTCACCTTTACTATAAGTCAATACTAAATCCTTAGTTCTTCACAAGTACTTAAGGATTCTTTTGACCTTTATCTAATGTTGTTCTCCAATATCCACCTAATATCTATATGTGACACTCACAGTATACACGATATCAGATCTTATACATAGCAAAGCGTACAGATGCATAAGGTTTCCTCTTGTTACACTTTCTCTCAATTTAGGCTTTGAGTTCCATTCTATTTGACAGATTAATACTATGACTACAGGGTAAGCCACCCTTCCATAAGTCATTTATACTGAACTTCTTCAGTATGCTTCTATG
>JAVXUL010087953.1:0-39813 GCA_035590515.1 Trichilia minutiflora | reverse complement strand
TCGTATTTCTGCTTATTTCTTGATAGTCATCTACCATCGAGACCCTGCACAAAAATAGCATAAAAAAACATCACATTACTATGAAAACGCTACTAAACACGGGACGAAACGAAAAGAAAAGATGAGCAAAAAATCACTCATCAATCCCCCTGACCAGGAGAAGACAACCTTCATCACTGATCAAGGGTTTTACTATTACAAAGTTATTCCTTTCGGTTTGAAGAACGTCGGGGCCACCTTCTTGAGACTGGTGAATAAAATCTTCAAATTATTGATAGGATATTTCATGGAGGTCTATGTGGACGACGTGATTTCAAAATCCATCAGGGCCACAGACCACCCTCACCACCTGGAGCAGGCTTTTTCTCTTCTCAGAAAGTATCAACTAAAGCTTAATCCTAAAAAGTGTGCCTTCGAGATCAGGTCAGAAAAATTCCTGGGTTTTATGGTCAGTGAGAGGGGAATTGAAGCCAACCCTTGAAAGATACAAGCCATTATGGACTTAGAAAAGCCTAGCACATTGAAGGACCTACAAAGTTTAATGGGGAGGTTGGCGGCCTTGAGTTGTTTTATTTTGCAATTCATTGACAAGTGCTATCCTTTTTTCAGGGCCATAAAGAAGGGCAAGGGCATAACATGGGATAAGGAATACGAAAAATCATTTATACACCTCAAGGATTATTTAGTTTCTGTCTCGCAGTTAGCCAGCCCTTTACTAAAGGAAACACTATATCTTTACCTTGCTGTCAGTGAGCATGCAGTCAGCTCAGTTCTAGTGAAAGAGGATGCCCAAAAGATACATAGGCCTATCTACTATACAAGCAAAGCTCTATTGGATACTAAGACATGATATTCGACATCAGAAAAGTTATCCCTGGCACTTGTCGTGACTGCCAGGAAATTACGGCCCTATTTTTAGGCCCATCCTATAATAGTGCTAACCTGCCAGCCGCTCTGATAGATTCTTCATCGACCTATTTTATCAGGCAGACTGGTGAAATTGGCAGTAGAGCTTAGCGAGTTTGACATCAAATTTTGACCTCAAAAAGCAATCAAAGGGTAAGCCCTCGCAGACTTCGTAACAGAAAAAACCATAGCTCAGACATTAGCCATTTCTCAACCCTCTAGTCAACCTGAGAAAATAGATGTGGATCACCCTAACCTCGAGGAGTCCTTTACCTGGCATCTCTGGATCGATGGATCAATCAGTCAAAGCGGGGGAGGAGCAGGCATCATACTAATCAGCTCAAAGAAAGAAGAGGTCAGGTACGCCTTACAATTTCTTTTTTTTGTAACTAACAATGAAGCAGAATATGAGGCTTTGTTGGCAGGATTAAGAACAACACAAGAGATTAGGGCTCGCACACTCACTACCTATAGTGATTCCTAACTATTGGTGAATCACTTAAATAAAGCATATCAAGCTCGGGAGGAAAGCATGAAGGCTTGTCTTTTGGAGGCACACCGTTTGATTAGCCAGTTCAAGAAAGTAGAGATGCAAAAAATCCCCCAATCCGAGAATCTCTTAGCTGATACTTTGTCCAATCTCGCCTCATCCCTCACAGAGAACATTCCCAGGATAATCCTTGTGGAAACCTTAGGACAGAAGAGCACCTCTCCACCTGAGAGCAGCGATATCTTGACAGCTCAGAAGGAACCCTCCATATGGATGGACCCAATCTTGAAGTACGTCAATAATGGCGTTCTACCACCTGACAAGAACGAAGCCTTTAGGATCCGTAGAAAAGCTGTTAGGTTTATAGTAATAGAAGGTATTTTATACAAAAGGGGAGTCAGCACGCCTTATTTAAGGTGCCTGAGGCCACAAGAAGCAGAAAGAGTGCTTGACGAGATGCATCAAGAAATATATGAAAATTATAGTGGGGGCAGGAATCTTGTACACTGAGTGCTCAGGCAAGGCTATTACTGGCCAGCTATGAGCAAAGATGCCCATAACCTTATACAACGGTGTCATGCCTTCTACATACATGCAAACATCCCTCGACAACCCCCAAAAAACCTGACCACGTTGTTAAGCCTATGGCCATTTGCATAATAGGGCCTGGATTTGATAGGACCTTTTTCCACTACTAGAGCTCAAGCAAAATATGCTATTATGGCCATAGAATATTTCACCAAGTGGGTAGAAGCGGAACCTTTATCCAAAATCATTGAGAAGAATACTATTACCTTCATCCAGAAGAATATCCTCTATCGGTATGGCATCTCCAGCATCTTGATTGCAGACAATTGGAAGCAATTTGATAATAGGGGATTGGAGGAATTCTACCAAGATTGGAATATTGATCTAAGGCTAGCATCTCCGGCTCATCCAAAGGTCAATGGTCAGGTTAAGGCAGTCAACAAGACCATTAAAAAGTTGCTTAAAAAGAAGCTGGGTGAAAGAAAGGGGACATGGGCATATGAACTTCCTGAAATTTTGTGGGCTTACCACACCACTACAAAGGTAGTCACAGGAGAGACCCCCTATTTTTTACCCTATGGGTTTGAAGTAGTGATTCCAGTTGAAATGGATATTATAACTTTTTGCACTTCCCACTTCAGGGAAGAAGAAAATCAACAAGTCATGCGTCTTGGGCTTAACCTGCTAGAAGAAGCTAGGGATCATGCCTTGGTTAGGACAGCCGCCCATCAATAAAAAGTTTCAAAATCGTACAATTGAAAGGATTGACCCCGCTTCTTCAGGGAAGGTGATATTATTTTTAGAAGAATCACCCTTAATACCCGAGTAGCATCAGAAGGATCCCTGGGTGCTAACTAGGAAGGTCGTATCAGATAGTCAGGGCTATCAAGCCAGGAACATATAAGCTGGCCAGACTGAATGGCAGTATCCTTAGTAAAGCCTGGTATATGAAGATGCTGAAGAAATATTACCCCTGAGAAAACTTTTTCTCAAGGGTATAACTTGTAAAACTTGTAACACCTTTTTGTATCATTTTCCTGGAAATAAAAATTAAAGTGTTCAAGTATTTCTCTTTAGCATTTCCCTACAGTTTTCCTCCTTACTTAAAATCTAAGGTTAAGGTTGGGTAAAAACTGTAAAATCCCTTAACACTTAGTCAATTTTAAAATCCTTTCCATCTTAAGTATCATAAGCCCTTATTCCTGGATTAGGCATCCCATGCATCTAAGACCTGATTCGTGATAAGGCATGATAAATCCTGGTTGGATCAGGTAAATCTAAGGTTTAGGTTGGTTGTAAGCCCTAAAATCCCTTAACACTCAGTTAATTTTAAAATTCTCTTCGTTCCAGGTGACGTAAGCCATTATTCCCGGATCAGACGTCCTGTGCCTCTAAGATCTGATTCGTAGTAAGGTATGGTAAATCTGGCTGGATTAGGTGAATCTAATATTAAGGTTGGATAAAAATCGTAAAATCCATTAACGATTAGTTTTTTAAACTCCTCTTCGTCCTAGGTGTTGTAAACCCTTATTCCTGGATCAGGTGTCCCATACATATAAGACCTAATTCAAGTAAAATATGATAAACCTTGGTTGGATTAGGTGAATCTAAGGTTAAGGTTGGGTAAAAATCGTAAAATTCTTTAACGATTAGCTATTTAAAATCCTCTCTATCTTAGGTGTCATAAGCCCTTATTCTCGGATCAGGCGTCCCATACATCTAAGACTTAATTCATAATAAGGCGTGATAAACCCTGGCTGGATCAAGTAAATCTAAGGTTAAGGTTAGGTAAAAACCATAAAATCCCTTAAAGATTAGTTGTTTAAAATCCTCTTCGTCCTAGGTGTTGTAAGCCCTTATTCTTAGATCAGGCGTCCCATGCATCTAAGACCTGATTCATAGTAAGGTGTGATAATCCTTGGCCGGATCAGGTGAATCTAAGGTTAGGGTTGGGTAAAAACTGTAAAATCTTTTAACGATTAGTTGTTTAAAATCCTCTCCGTCCCAGGTGCCGTAAGTCCTTATTCCTAGATCAGGCGTCCTATGTGCCTAAGATTTGATTCGTAGTAAGGTGTGATAAACCCTGGCCGGGTCAGGTACTTTTAAGGTTAAGGTTGGCTTTAAACCCTAAAATCCCTTAACACTTAGTCCATTTTAAAATCCTATCCGTCTCAGGTTTCATAAGCCCTTATTCCTAGATTAGGCATCCCATGCATCTAAGACTTGATTCGTGGTAAGGGATAGTAAACCCTGGTTGAATCAGGTAAATCTAAAGTTAAGGTTGGCTGTAAGCCCTAAAATCCTTTAACACTTAGTCAATTTTAAAATTCTCTCTGTCCTAGGTACCGTAAGCCCTTATTCCTGGATTAGGCGTCCCATATGTCTAAGACTTGATTCGTGATAAGGTGTGGTAAACTTTGGTCGGGTCAAGTACTTCTAAGGTTAAGGTTTGCTGTAAACCCTAAAATACCTTAACATTTAATCCATTTTAAAATTTTACCTGTCCCAGGTTCCATAAGTTTTTAACCCAGATCAGACGTCCTTTGCATCTAAGACTTGATTCATATTAAAGCATGGTAAACTCTGGTTAGGTCAGGTGAATTTAAGGTTAAGGTTGACTGCAAGCCCTAAAATCCCTTAACACTTAGTGAATTCTAAATTCTATCCATCCCAGGTACCGTAAGCCCGTAGACCGAATCAAGCTTCCTTTACGTCTAAGGCCTGATTTGTGTTAAGGTGTGATAAACCATGGTCGGGTAAAGATCTTTGAAGATTGAGGCATAATGATCCCTGCCCAAATTCAGTTCAGAGTCTTCAAAGACTTTTGAGCCCCCGAGTTTGATTATCTACCCTCAGAGCCTAAGGAAAAATTAACACGAAGTCCCTTTTTTGGTGTTGCCTAGCCCCGAGAAATTCCTAACCTTCCTTATATAAAGGTTAGTGAATTTACTTGATTTATTCATTCATAAGTTAAGAGTAGAAATATTACTTCAGGAGAGCAAAATAGTTAAAAGAGAAGGAAAGTTGCTACAAAATTGATGTAGGAAGTTAAGTGTACTCTTTCATTGATATTGAGAAAAATTATACATTGAATTTACTTTATACATTATTACTTTATACATCAAGATAGTTACAAGGGGGTCAGGAGCCTTTTTTACAAAAAATTCTTAAAATTTTCCTAAGTCCTAAAATCGATATATATTGGAGAGTCATTTTTTCTTCACTCTGATACATCTACCACTTGGTCTTTGACCCAGGATGCATCATGGACATCTCCACCTATTTGGCCTTGGGCAGGGGCAGGGGCAGAGGCATTTTCTTCTATTGTTTTCTGAAAAAGGGGGGGTCCCTCTATCTACATCTTGCCACTGAGGGAGTGACGGTTCAGTGGCTTCAGGGATTGCTTTCAAAAGGATCACCAAAATGCGAATGAGGTTATCTTCATCAACTGGCCTTCCTTCATCAGTAACCTCTGTCGTCTCCTGGGCCGGAGTCTCAGGAAGTTATTTCGCAGCTGATGTCTCTGAGGTGCCTGGAACGTCCCAGTTCAGTTAATCGAAAAGCTAGCACAGGTCTAGTCCAGGGTATTCCTGGAGGAAGAGGCGGCTGGTCAGGTCAATGCCTTCATCGATCCCCTAGTCATATCGAGTTTTGAGCTAGGCATGTACCGTCGAAACTTCTAAGTCTGCTCATCTATGCAGCCCTGCAGAGTTCTATTCATCTCGTCCAAGGCCTTGTACTCCTCTCGAGTACCATCAAGTCTGGATTCCATTTTATCGCGCTCCATAATGACCCTGAAAACTTGCTCCTTCAGGCTATCACCTTTATCCTTTGAAGCCCAGTAGAGGTCATTCAACTTCTTGTACTGACCTTCGGCCTTTTGCCTAGCTCTCTCATTATGCGCAATGTCCTCCTCTAATTTATGGAACTGGGCCTCAGCTTTTAACAGCCTTTCCTTGAGGGCTCCCTCCTCCTGAAACCATTGGGATTTCTCCTAGAGAAGTTGGGACTTCTCCCCCTCTAGGCCAGAGATCTTGGTCGACAGCTCCTCCCTTTCTCGAGCCGCACTTTTCCTAATGGAAGAGATTGCTTCCTGGGCCCTCTTCTCTATTTTTTTTCATTGCATCGAGGACCTTTCGTCAGATGAGAATGGCATTTTTAAAATCCTCTTTAAACATATCAGAGACATAGGCACTCTGCATCAGCAAACTATCAGTCAGGTATCTATTTAAGTATTTATTAAAAATTACTTGATTAAAAATAATTGGGATAACTTACCCAATGAGCATGAATGCTCATAACATCCAACACTTCCTCGGGGGAAAGGTTCCCTATCTCCCTGTTTTTATCAGGGGTAATCGCCCCCCTATTATAGTTGAGCAACATAAGAAGGTGCCCAAAAATTTCTCTCTTTTCTTCAGGAATATTCTCCAGTAGGATGGCATCCAGGTCCTCCATTGTCTCAGTATCCCGAGAAAAGGGGATTCAATCTCAAAAAGGGGTGGGCTTTCTTACGCCCCCCCCCCCCCCGACCTTGAAGCCTTCATTACTCCCCGCTCCTTGGGTTCTCATTCCCCCTATAGTCTCCTTGGGGTCAACTCCCCCTCACTTATTCTGTCTCAAGACCTGGATGGCTATGGCGCCTTCCACATGGACTGGGACATCTCTGTGTTGTTGGTCAATAGGGTGAGGAAGGGAGTCGTTTTTCTTCTTCTTCCTCGCCTCTTCGCAGTTTTCCTCTAAGGGTCTTTTTTCCTTATCCTTCGCCTGGGCTGGGTCATCCCTCGAGGGGCGCCTCTCCGTCTCCTCCCTAGGTAGCTCTCTTAAGGAGATGTCCTTCTGTTTAGGATGCTTTATTGTCCTGCCCCCTTTTTTTGGGGTTTTCTTCTAATCCCCTTTTGAAAGCCCTTAAGCTTTCTTTCATGGGGCCTTTGGGTAAGGGTCAATTGATTTGACGAACTTGGACCCCACTGGGAAATCAACCCCTTCAGGACATCTGTCGCTCTCTGCTTCCTCACAGTTATGATTTTTTCTGTCCCCGCAGCTTCGCAGATGAAAGAAATGTTTACCCTATAATGGATTAGTTGAAGTCTAAAGTGTTGAAAATTTGAAGTGGACTTAAAGATCTCAAGGGTCATCCCTCGAGGGGCGCCTCTCCGTCTCCTCCCTAGGTAGCTCTCTTAAGGAGATGTCCTTCTGTTTGGGACGCTTTATTGTCCTGCCCCCCTTTTTTTGGGGTTTTCTTCTAATCCCCTTTTGAAAGCCCTTAAGCTTTCTTTTATGGGGCCTTTGGGTAAGGGTCAATTGATTTGCCGAACTTGGACCCCACTGGGAAATCAACCCTTTCAGGACATCTGTCGCTCTCTGCTTCCTCACAGCTATGATTTTTTCTGTCGCCGCAGCTTCGCAGATGAAAGAAATGTTTACCCTATAATGGATTGGTTGAATTCTAAAGTGTTGAAAATTTGAAGTGGACTTAAAGATCTCATACCTTTATTTGAAGCTCTAGCTTTTGTCAGCTCACTCCTGGTCGTTGCTTTGGACACCAGCCTAAATCTCACCTGAGAGTCTGGGCTCAAGAAATCCCTGACATCCATCGGGGTTAAGGAGTCTATCTTATTGGCCACCCCGATTGGGATGTTAGTTTACTCCCGTCCAATGTCTGCAAAAAAGGGGATAAGTTAGAATAAGTTCAACGATAACGAGTTTTGAGTACAAGTTTTTATACCTGTTTCCTGGAAGGAAGTGTGAATAACATCTTGATGGGACTTCGCCTTGTTTCCACTGACCACGAACCAACGGTCCTTCCAGTACTTATTATATGAGGGAGTCCACTTGATCTTCGACTGGAACCCTGAGCAGATTTGCAAGTAGTACCACCCCGGGTATTGGCTGGTGTTTTTCTTAAGGGAATAGAAATGCAACACCTCGTTCGAGGTAGGGGTAGGAGCTCTGGCACCGGCCTTCAGCATAAACAAGCCCCCTAAGACCCTCCAGCTGTTCAGGGTCAGTTGGTAGAGGATATCCCAAAAGCCTCGAAAATCCTGGCAAAGTAATTATGAGGGGGAAACAGCATCCCTAGCAATAAATGCTCCTCATTGAAGGCCACTTCTCCTGGTCCCAGAGCACTCAGGATTTCATCGACCCTAGGAACTCTGAGCTTTACGTTCCCAGGGATGTCGTAAAGATGGAAGTAGGCCTAGATGTCTGTTTCAGTGATGGTGGAGGGGAACCAATCCACCTCATTTGGTCCCCTGGCATGTGCATGCCTCGGGGTATATTTTTGGTCCTCCCCTCTCTCCTGGGTCGGGTTAGCAATGTGGGTAGATTCTCTCTAACAAGCGATATCATGTGAGTCCTTTCTACTAGTCATTCCTCGTAAATCAAAAAAACCTGCAAAAAGCATAAGAAAACAAGACAGCAAGAAAAAACACGACAAAGACAACGACAAAAAGTTATCGAAAATTAGAAAGTTCAGAGAGAAGAAAGCACCGAAGAAGAAAGCAAAAGCTGGAGAAAAAGCTTAGAAGTGTGAAAAGAGGGGGGGGGGGGTATTTATAGTGGGATAAGGACGATTCTGGCCATTGATCTAAAGGGCCAGGGGATTGCCACGTGTCCAATCCCCATAAATGCTCCCGTGGCTTGAGGAACGATTGCGACTCCAACCACTAAGGGTTCAACACATAGCGCACTTTTATCCATATCTTTAAATCTCATGGTTTCCCAAAGCATTACTAGCTCACTGACAGCTGGTGACAGTTGGGATGAGACATTTGATTGGCTGTGCAATAATGATAATGGAGATGGAAGCCTAGAGACGGCTCCGTCAAAAGGATAGACAGTGACTAGGAAGCTTTTAGAATACGCCATTCGTCTTAGTAAACAGCCCAAAAGCAATCCCTGATCACCTGGATAGGCCAGATTCCCTGAGACGAATCATCTCAGCCATTATTTTTTGACGCGAGCTCTACGAATCTCACACCAGAAACTGGGGGACTGGATGTTTGGAGAAAAATATGGATCGACATGTGGCAGCCCCATCAGCTAGTTATGTGGCCAGGGATCACCCTGAGAAGGCCACGTCTCAGAAGTCTTATCCATCTCAGGTTTTCTTAAATCCCAATCAGCAAAAGATGTGTCCCAGCCCAGGTATTCAACAGTTGGGAGCCCAGGATATGTTTGCCGTAGGTATTAGGGACCACCCCTAGAATTTTCCGTCGTAGAGACCCCCCATCCAGGTATCTCACCACCTCAAGTGTCTTACCGTTAGGAATTTCGCGCCTCAGGAATCTCGCGTATCAGGGATCTCATGGCTCAGGGAATGATCAGACACGTGCCTCCTGTTCCAAAAATAGAAATGAATGCTGACACGAACGCCCTAACCAGACAAACGCCTATCATAAATGCACCTGTCCTATCCTTTGACTCTTTTCAGATGATGTGATGGTGTCAGGTCTGCCATCGTTAGAGCTGTCAGCAAGTATTTATGAAAAGCAACTGCACTCTGTGCCATAATAGCAGTCCCATCATTCCCATTCTCCGATGCCTAGTCACTGTTCAGAGGGACACTATATATACATCATTTTTCTCAATAGTAAGGCGCTTTTTGGCATCTTTGGTGAACATAAGAAAAAGAAAAGGAGAGGAGATCAGAGGGCATTCTTTAGGTAACTCTCACTTTGAGTTTTGGGGATCTTGTTATCTTTTTCTGATTTCTTTCTTTGTTTGCCAGAAATACACTTCCTTTCTTCACTCTTTTCTGACATAGGCATCAGAGTTTCCTCCCTGGAACCCCTCTCGGCATCACTCTGAAAGTGTTACCTTTTTACAGGCTTAGGAGGTGAAGTTCTGTCGAAAACAACCGTATTTTCAATTGTCCTCCGGTGGGAAAGTCATCATTCAACGGTAGCTATATTGTCCTCACACCTCACTAGCTGAGTCATTCTATATTGACCTTGAGGAGGATCCACGGATAATTCTCGCACCAATAATTATGTCAACTCAAATCTATAGATAATGATTATACAAGATTTATTATTCAATACTAACATGCAAGTTCTTTAATAAATATCGACTCTCCATTTTTTAATAATCATTTGCATCAAAGCTTGAGGTACCTAATAAATATTTATTAAATAAATGTAAAAGCAATCAAATGGATCACTTTCCTTTAACACTCCCTTTCTTAATTCATTCCAATACAAATTGGAAAATTGATCATTTTTTAAAAAATGTTGAAACAAAAAATAAGTAAAAATTTTGGTAAAATTTTTACTTATTTTTTGTTTCAACATTACTGTTTAATCATAATTAATTGACTCATGTCACGTTTTTCCTTTCCTTTCGTTTTTAAGATCCAATAAGAATTAAGTAATGAGTAATGTCCGAGTAGTGGCAGAGCCAAAATATCAGTTCAGTTGGGGTTACTAATAACGAAAAAAATAATAATATGTTAATATAATTTTTTAGAAAAATTAAATGGTAAATCAAGTATAAATTTATTTTTATATTTTCATATATATGTTTATCAATATTTTCTATCTACATTTATTTGTTTCAAAATAATATTTGTTGGTAGATTGGTTTAACCAATAAATTCATTCAGGGTAATATTAGAAGTTTGGAGATAAATTATAGAACAACATACTAACTATTTTACATAACTCTAAATTCTAACAAATTCTAGCTAAAATTTATAGGAAGTCATTGATATTATGTATAAAATTTGATTAATTTTATTAAAATATGTATAGCTATCTTATATGAGCGGACCACCTCATATTAGGATGATAGCAAATGGTAGCTAGGTAACTATTAATGGTATCATGCCATGAAAGTTTTGATAAGTCAAATTTAGATGGATAATTTGCATATTAATAAACATTAATTTATTTAATTCTAATTTTTTTAATATTTATTAATACAATAATTTTTTATTTTCACCAAACTCAATCATGCATTTTAAAATATTTGGATTGTATTATGGGTGTCATACCCTAGAGTTCTTAGAGTGTGACTGGTAAGAAATGAGAATATCTCATCTCCCTCAGTCTTTTACTGACATGCATATGAACCTGACCTTGATAATCTGTTATTTATAGATTAACAATCATACATGGGACTTATCTTAAATTACACATAACATAAATAATCCAATTAGATTCAATCCATCAAAATAGTAAAAAGGGCTCTGTGTCCTAAAACATACGTATACACCGATCATAATTGTACTCATATATATATATACACACATATACAACCCATTCTGGAGTACATATTTAAATGTTTACACACTATATATTAGGGCTTCAAAACCCGACATAACATACTATGCAAAATAGATCCAAACAACCATAGTAAATGTATGTAGGTATCTAGGTCCACTGGTTTGCCTTTTAGGAAATCTACTAACATCTTAAACATACTAAAGAAACCTACAAAGCTAGAGGGAAGAAAAAGGACAAGTGTAGGAAAGACTTAGTGAGTGAAAGGAATATCAATAAAACTACAAAAAAAATAATATAAGAAAATAGAAAATTTAACATAGTTATTGGTTTATCTAACTATCCTTTTATATCAATAGTAATACCGTATACAAGAGTGCAACATATAATCGTATATCATCTCTAGTTGATCTATGTCTATGATTACCTACTTAATCGGATAAAGGGACAGTCCATATCTAAGACTACGCACTTGATTAGGAAAAGGGACAACCGTAACTTGATCCATGGATCAATAACCTAACTTATGCACATGCATACAATCGTATACATACGTATCATACATAGAACACACATATCCAACATTAACCTAGGCCTCCTTCCAACCTTAATATAATATATTACATCAATGCTTCCAGAAATCCTCAATAACATAACACAACATTTTCATACACATCAATATATCCATAAACATATATATTATCATATTATTAATCATTTATGTAGATATATATACACATATATTATCATATACATGAATACACACACACACACACACACATCATATTTAAAACATAAGGAAAATGCAATTATTTCCCTCATAGAGCTAGGTAGGAAAAACATAATTGAATCTGAGTCAATGTTAGCTAGACAGTCTATCCCTCAAAGTATCTAAAACAAACATAATTAATGATCGTTATCATAATCGGCATAACCAAACAAGATTATTAAATTATATTATAAACCAATAATTCCCTCCCCTCCTAATACGAGTTCTCATAACTTATCCTCTAATGGCTAATGTATGAAAAGAAAAATAACCATGCTTGACTTGTAAATTAGACTTCTAAAAAACCAACTCTAGCCTTTATTGTTACTCCCGATTCAATTAACCTCAAACAAGTTAAATATTGTCAAGCTCACATTTAATATTAAACCTTAGTCATAATTAATAATCAATATTCGTAAGAATTAATCGAAATATGAAATTTAACACTATAACGATGTTGTGAATCTTACCAAAGCATTAATTTAACCCTTAGAAGTTTTAATCAGGAAGAAATGTGAAAAGCCCCCTTTTGTAAACAGTAACTCCAACCTCCTACCGGCTTATTCCTCTATCAATACAACAAAACAAAGTTTGCAAGATGTTAAAGATGTCGAATACTATTGATTTGCAGCAAAAATCACAAGATTGAACGGTGGAGAATCATGCAATTTAGAAGAAATGGAAGAAAATCCTATAAGGAAGGAAGAAGAGAAGCCATCGAAGAAGAAGAACCAGTTAGGAAAAATGAAGGCTTTATCTATTTGTTCATGTATCTAAAAGGCTTAGGGAAGTGATAAAACTGGCCTTAGGGTGAAAAGATGAGTGTATAAATATTTGGGGATAAAAGGGGTATTATGCAAGGCAAGAAGATTTAAAATTGCCTGCAAGTGAACAATTAGCTTTGTTCCTAACTCAATTTCTCTCTTATCTGAGAAATTAGCCTATAGTAATTGCGCTAGAAAGTAGAATACATAGTTCATGGAATTTTCAAACAATTAGCTCTGTTCCTAGAATTTTCAAACTTCTCTGTCCACAATTACTATAGACTACTCTTGGTAAGACATATTTTAATCAATTTCCACTAATTGTAAATTTAACATGTGACTCTTATCTAGAAGATATTTTTTGAGCATAGATATGTGGAATACAGGGTATATCCTATCCATGCTAAGTAAAAAAGCTAACTTATATGCTCTACTTCTCATCTTTTGAAGAATTTGAAATGGCTTGATATAACATGGATTAAACTTGCCATTCTTCCCAAATCTCATCACTCTTTTAAATGGTGAAATCTTCAAAAATACATAATCGTCTTTTTGAAACTCAAGGTCTCTGGCTCAATGGTCGATAGACGACTTCTGTCTACTCTAGGTTGTTCTCATTCTATCTTAAATTAACTTGATTTTCTCCACTGAATTTTGAACCAATTCAGAGTTCAAAAATCTATGCTCACCTGTCTCAAACTAGCTTATTGGAGATCTGCATTTGCGCCCATATAAAGCTTCAAGAGAGCCATTTCAATACTTGAGTGATAGGTGTTATTATACACAAACTCGATCAAAGGCAAATGTTGGTCCTAACTACCTTCAAAATCCAAAGTGCATGCTTTTAATATATGCTCTAAAGTTTAGATGGTCCACTCGGACTGGCCATCTATTTTGTAACACACCGTATTTTAACTCAACAGTATTTTGATTATCTTATCATAGAAGAGCATTTTTGTAATTTTCAAAATTGATGTTCAGGTGCTATTGTTAGTTAAATAAGCCTGTATTAATACGTAATAAGAGTTTTGAAGAATTTTAGATTAATCTGGTAGAGTTTTAGAAGAGGTGTATTAAGATTTCAATTGCACATCTAAGCTTCCGAGATAAATTCCCATTGATTAGAATGAAGTTTTGACACACGATTTATTTTTACTGAAAGAGGATAGAAAGACAATTGTATAAAAAGAAATAAAAGTGAAATTGGACTTTGAACAAGCAAAAAAATAGCATTAAAAATAAAGTAAAAAATTGAATGATATTTTTTTTTAAGAGACTTAAATGATATTTTAAAAAATATCGATACTTTTGCCAAATGGATCAATACTCAAACCAAAAAATATTTTTTTAGAAGGTATCGATACTTAGATCAAAGGTATCGATATCCGGATTAAAGATGTCGATACCTCTAGTAAACTATCGATACTTTTTTTTTTTATATGAAAATTATACTCTGAATATAGAAAAACAAATATTTAATCTAAGAAAAGACTCTTTAACCATTTTTCATATTTTCTCCTCCATTCTTTTTCTTATTTAAAGGCTAAATATATTGTTTTCAATTCTTTTATTTATAAATGAAATCAAGGGACTGAATATTCTTGGGCAAAATTATTTCAGTTTTTGCTCAAAACTGGTTGAGCCATGGCTGTACATCCCAATATTATTTCAAATGTTCGGTAAATGGGTAGTATTTATTAGTTACCATCAACTTGATAATTTATTACACATCTCAAAAATGAATATCATATTATTTGGATCGATTGCGTAACATATATTGCTACAAATGAGATTAAATTCATCAATTAGATAATAAATTATGTGCATAATTTTTAAAATTATTCGTTCCATATTTAACAGTGGGTAGTGCTAGAGATAAAAATTTTATATACAAATTCTATTCAGAAACTGACATAATAACGTTGTATGATTACAAATGAACTGTATTTTTACAGAAATAAGTAAAAGTTCATGGAAATAAAAAAAAATTATGTAAGACATTTAGCAATTATATAATTTTACCGCATTCATTTATAAAAGAAATAATATATACAAGGAATTTGTATTGCGCCAACATTATTGCTTAGCAATACGTACGTTTGATAAATTCAACTTCACTAAAAAATTATTCTTTTAATAAATTTCAAATATTTAGTATTACTCTAAAAATAAAATTATACCTTTTTTATTTATATGTGATAATACAACTGTGACGTTCTGTATTTAAAAAAAAAAAAAATCCTATGTATACACCTTGAGAAAATGTTTACTGTGTGTGATTTTTATGATTCTAAAATAATTTTTACAAATCAATGCATCAAATCGATTAAAGTTGATACTATTTTTTTTTTTAACTCAAATATTGGTGAAGAAATTTAATGTCCATTATAAATATTAACATTTATTGTAAGAAAAAAAATGGGACTTGTCTTTTTGAGTAGTTGTTAGTTATTTTCTTTGTTCGAATATTGGTGAAAAAATTTAATATTGATTGTAAATGTTAGCATCTATTGATTTGAGAACTCATAGAGCTCATAATTGCTTGCATGTCAGCTTATGCATTGCTACTGGCTAAGGCTTTGTTTCGAATTGTGGTAGTTTTACCATGTTTTGAATTTAAATGAAAGGTTAAAAAATATTAAATAATTTAATGAGACGGAGTTATTTTTATATTAATATTTAATATCTAAAATTTTTATTTTGAAAGTGTTCCTATATCTTAATAGTAATAGGGCTAAAGTACCCAATCTTTTCTCTATAGTTTGTATCATATAAGTAAAATTTCGTAACTGAAGAAATTTAATGTCCATTATAAATGTTAACATTTATTATAAGTAAAAGGAATTGACTTGTCTTTGCAAGTTGTTTTCTTTACCCAAATATTGATGAAGAAATTTAATATTGACTATAAATGTTATCATCTATTGCTTGCATGTCAGCTTATGTATCGCTATTGGCCAAGGCTTTGTTTTGAATTGCTGTGGTTTTACCATGCTTTAAATTTAAATGACAAGTTCAAAAATATTAAATAAAGTTAATTTTTAATGAGATTCAATTATTTTTATATTAATATTTAATATTTAAAATTTTTACTGTGAGAGTGCTTCTATCTTAATAGTAACAGGGTTAAAATATCCAATCATTCCCTTGTATTTTGTATCGTACAAGTAAAATTTCAGAACTGAAGCAGAAGATGATTTTTATTTATTTCATATAATATAAGTAAAACACCCTGTCATGTCCTAATTGTTGGATTAGTCTAAGAAATGTACTGAATTCAGACATAGACGCTAAATGCATGAACTGATCAGTCAACGTCATTCCGTCTTAAATGAAATTGATGGCGATATTTTACCAATAAAATTATGTATGTATAATCATATATTGAATATGTAGGTGATTTAAGAAGCTTTTTTTTTTTTTTTAGGAAAAAAAAGAAAGTAATAGTTTTTAAATTAGATTGGACGGATTGATCATTGAAAATAAAGTCATTTTTATTATCTTGATAAATCAGTTATAATTACTGATAAGCTTTACATAACCAATTTCTCTTTAGTTTGTAGAACAATAAGATCGGGCAAAATAATTGCTTTCTAATCAACAAACAAACCTAAAGACGCTCTTAAATTTTAATTTGTCAATAGCATTATAAATTACAGAAACCTGATTCTAATCAACAAATACATAAGTGGTTATTCATTTAAATTAGATTATACAATTCAAAGACATTTTCTGAGAACATTTTTTTCCACGAGTATAGAAAATTCATACAATTACGGATATGAAAATCTATATGACTGTATAATGTTAATTAAATCATGCAACGGGCTCTTATTGCAACAACTAAATCAATATTAATATTATGAAGTATAGAATTACATAACCAAGAATAAACAAAAGATTAAAATTTAAGATTAGATATCACAATCCTTGAAGACCAATCTTCAATTATCTTTTAACTAGAAAAAAAAATTAGTTACTCATAATTGAGTATACAAAGCTACAGGTTTGAAGAAAAATAGTGTAGAACTAAAAATATTCTAAAGAAATGAATAATCCCCCATTCTTACTCCAAAAGTAATAATATATAATTAAATTCTAGACCAAACTCTCCTCTTTTCAGGTTTCCTATTTGTCTACAATAACTTCTAAAACATCCTAAAGAGATTAGAATCTTAAACAAAACCAAAAGCTAAGCTGTGAAAAGAAATCTCGCACATCTGGAATTTTCCTGTCAAAGTTATGTTTTTGTACGTTTTGCCTTGACCTCTAGCCATGCCCACAGCTAGTGTCACACCTCTATCACGTTTACATTCGTCTTTCCTTGACTCCTAGTTATGCCTACGATTAGTGTCACACCAAACTAACAGAATCTTTTTGAATCGTAAAATCATCAAAAATCACGTTTCTCAACTTTATTTCAGTATTTTTCTATTTCAACATTATGAAAACACAAACTAAGTAAAATTCATTCATGAAGCACAAATAACCAATTCAAATATGAGAAAATAAGTAGGAAAGATATGTATAAAATACATGGTAATAAATTCCCCCATACTTATAACATGCTTGTCCTCAAGTATGAACTAGGATTAGAATTAGACTGATTCAACCTTCACCCAATAGATTCAAGTCCAAAAAAATAAATTAGAGTTCTCAATTAAGAAAAACTCTAACTTCTTAGTAATAAGAAACTAGCAGGATCAAACATACTTTCAAAAATTCACAACAAGGAATAAATTCCTTTAAAATATTTCTTAAACTTAAGTAAAAAAAGCTTTGGTTCATTCTTATGCATGCAAATTCAAGCCAAAATAATTAAATCAATTCACAATAGAACCATTACCAAAATCTACCAATGATGAGAATATTCAAACGAACAAAATAATAGTACCAAGAACCAATAGCCACATTTTATTATTATTATTATTTTCTTTTTTTACTATTTACCTGAGATGTCAGTTGATATTTTTGAATGAATATACCGAGCAAGCATACCTCAACATACACGACTTACTTGATTAAATCACAAACTCAGGTGGCTACTAGCTCCACTAGTAATTAACCGAATTATTGACTTAAGTTCGAGTTATTTTTAACTTGATCGCAGGTATATCTCTGTCCCTTGCGGCTATTTTTGGCCTAATAAAAGAATAACTCTCCCATCAATGACCTATACTATACACAAGTTTAATTTTGAGATTTTGCTTAAGGGGAACAAATGTCTTGCCACTTAAATCGATCAATGAAGGTGGACCAGACATTTCAGCAATCAACAAAGTGAATTTTGGTCCACCTTTTTGTTACTTGAGAACTTTGGCACAATTACACACAGTTCACACAATCAAATCATGACAGATTTTCAAGTAAAGTTCAGATTACAAATTGATTATTCAATTAAATACAAGTAAATCATTTAACTCATATCCATTAATCAAAGCTTGTTTCCTTTGAATCCACGAAATTTTCAGAGAGATCTATTCATAATTATAGATTAAAGAAAATTTATTTTGATCAAGCTAGTTAAATATTACACAGGTTTGGAACTCTTAGAACTAAACAACTACAGATTTAGCAAGCATAAAAGTAAAATCTATTGAAAGTAAAGATGACTCTTCCTTAAAAGTTTCTTAACTTCTAATTTATCTAGGTAAATCCTAAAGAAAAACCTAAAATAGAAATTTAAGGGCAGAATTTTTTTTTCTTTGAAAAGTTTAAAAAATAAAGTAATCCCTCCCTCATACTTATCATGCACTTTTGTCCTCAAAGTGTGAAAATGACAATTAAATATAAAGATAAAGTGAAGGGAAGTAACAAAATGGAGGGTGATTTTTGAAAATAGTTAATGTGTAATTTCTTATTGATGGCCAAGATGTTGTGAGATTCAGTTGGTCTTCCATTTGTTCAATTCTTGTTGCCAAGGATGCCAAAGTCTTTTCAATGCGGTCAAGGTGAGCAGTTAATGAGGCAATGGAAGATGTGGCAGACTGTGAAGGTGGGTGCAATATGCTGGCTGTAGTAGGGGGATAGAAATACCTTTGCTCTCGTGGCACTAGGGAACATGTAGGACCAAAATAGAGAAGATTGTTCTGCCTACACAGTAGTCCCATATTATCTATATATTTCAAATCAAGTGGGGCTATTGTGTTAGCAATATGCAAATAATGGTTTGTGATATCAAACAGTCCTAGATTAACAACCAAATGTGTGATATAAGAACATAAAATTAGAGGCCTCCTGAATGAAATAACCTTGCAAAACTGAGTTGCTAGCCAAAATCCTAAATTCACCCTATAGTTGTTCTACATACACCAGAGAAAGAACAATTCAGTTTTGGAAACTATAAAGGGAGAATCTTTTCTACCTGAGAAATTAAAAGCTAGAAATCGATACAGATATTTCAAAAGCACACTGTGAATGTTAATATCTTTTGAGCTACTAGGATGAAAAGCCAAATTATAATTCTTTGTAAGTTCATAATAGTACAGTATCGACTCAAAAGAATCAATATAATCACAAAAGCTATTCTGATATGTGAATTGCCTATTTTCTCCTTACCGACAAATCCAAAAGCAATATTAAATTCAGAAATGAAAAAATTAAAACGTTATCCTAAAAGTTTAAATTTGATCACATTTAGAGTAGGCAAATTAAAAGCATATGTGGCATAAAATTCTCTGCATAATTCAATCAGAGTAGGAAAATTCACATCAAAATAGGTCTACCAGAAAATATTAGAAATTAGTTTGTAAACCTCGTCACAGTTTCGATGGGTGCGTGGGGTTTACTTATCAAAACCATGAAAATAAGTCAAATTGAGTTAGTTTAATCACAATGTGGGTCTATAGTAATGAAATATCGACGATTATGCAAATAACGAGAGATTTGAGTGAATTCCTGTATTGTCTGATTCTAGGAATCCGGAGTAGCATGCATTTCACGTATACACGTCATGTTCATATCTTGGAAATGTATGTTAATTTAGTTTTGGTAAATGTGATTAAGCGATGGAGCGCGAGTGAGGAACCAGCATACTGAGTCAAGAAACGAGGGGAACTAGGGAGTGTATACCCTCCCTAAGCAGTGAGTGAACATTTTGTATCGTTTTCTGTTTTAAAAATAACTTTCGATATATTATATAAATGTTTTGGATATATGCTATTCTTTTATGTATTTTGTTCTGTTTTGTGTATACTTGTTTATATGAGAAATGGTCAACGACCAAGTGTGAAATGTTTTATATTTTGATGATGATGTATATTAAGGATACAACCTTTGGGCCAACTTTTATATTTGTATATATATGATGATGCAGCCATAATGGCCAGATTTATATATATTGGTGATGACGACCTTGTGGTCGGGATTGTTCACTGTAGCTATAGGGTAGGTAACCTAGGGTCGGCCTGATTGAGAGATCGTCTAGGCGAGTGCAGACTTCACAGGTAGGGGTGGTTTATGGTGATATATTATTGTTGTGGAGTTGTGCTTCGATCACTTGTGAATCTCATCGGGTTAGTCACAGATGTCATCCCGTGGCTAATCCGAGGCAAACATCAGTGGTTGCCTATTTTTATAAAACAAAATCATGCATATTTTATAAAAATCTATTTTTATAAAATTACATATTTTATCTCTATATAAAACCCACTGACGATCTCGAGATGCCCACGACCAGGGTAATCTTTTAAAAAGGCAGCCAGCATAATGATTTTCATATATAATTTGAGTTTTCAAACTAAATTAATTGTTTATTATTTCACTATATTGATTGTGAATTGTCCTGAATCTGCTTTATAATTATAAATTTAATTTTTATTATTTATGTTAATTTTTAGTTCACTCACGGAGTATACTCCTATATACTCACCCCCCTCATCCTTCAGTTTTAGGTTCGTTTAGGTCGACGGCTAGCAGTGGTGGTGATTCTTCTGGGTTAGAGAAGTGCAGTTATATTCTTGAAATTGACTCACTTAGGGTAGTCTAGTCCACTGGAAGTGTTTTATAATTTGGACTCGTATTTTTATTTATATATTAGGAACGAATATGTAAACTAATTTGATATTGTTTTTACTTTATCTAAGATCTATTACTTTTATACTTTTATGTTTGGTTTGTGGAAAAGACTTGAATGTTCCTTATAGAAGTGTTTGGGGCTCTTTGACATATTTTAAAGTTTGGGTGGATTTGGATGGTTTGACTTTGGAAGTGTTTTATTGAAAATATTAGAAATACTTTATATTTATTTATGATTTCAGCCTTATAGGTTCTTAGTAAGAATTCTGGATCTAAAGAATGCTTATTGAGAATATGTGGTGGTCGTCATATATGGGACCTACGAGTTGGGGCATGATAATTAAAGTGATATAAGAGCTTTTGGTTCTAAAATGATTTTGGAAACACCCAAACTTGGTTTTCAAATGACATTTTGAAATCTTTTGTATAATTTTGTGATTTTTTTGAAAAGTTTTCTAGTGAACTGGGTAGGTCGAGTCATAGAAAGTATCACCACTGTGTTAAACACGTGTAATTTAAATTCTGTATTCTTTTTGTAGTAATTATGTCTTCGAGACCAAGACAAGGTCGTGGTAGGCCACAAAGAGAGGTGGTACCTGGCAAAGAAAAGAGTACGTCATATATGCCTCAGCCAGAATCAGAGGAGCAACAATAACCTCCTCCTCCTTAATACCAGCAACCAGGTATATGAATACCTCCTAATATGACTCCTAAATAATGGGCTGCCTTTATGGTATATTGGAATGCTCAAGCTGTTGAAGTATCTAGATCGGCTTTGAAATTATCCAAACTGATTAAAGAGGTACGACAATTAGGAAGTGTATCGTTTGAAGGTACTACAGACGCTGCTATAGCTAATCGATAGTTTAAAAAGTTAGAAGGTGATTTGAATGACATGGAGTTGGAGGATAGATAAAGTTAAAGGTGGCTGTCAGATTGTTAGAGGGTAGTGCAGCTACATGGTAGACGAATGTGCAAGCCAGAGCCTTCACACAGTTGACTTGGAATGATTTTATACAAGAATTCCGAGATCAGTACTTTAATCCTTTCCACTATATCCAGAAGAAACATGAATTTCTTCTATTAAAGCAGATAGGTAAGACGATGATGGAATATGAGACTCAGTTGAAAAAGTTGATGGAGTTTGTGCCAGAGTTTGCAAATGAAGAGAGCCTGTGTGCTAAGTTTGAAGAGGGTCTGAACTTTGAGATCCATGAGAGGATGTCACTGTCTGGACTCAGGGATATAAAGAAATGATATAGATGGCTTTCTGAGCAGAGAAGTTAGTAGGAGAGAGGAGATCGAGGAGTCAGTTTCAGAATAGAAAATACTTGAGTATACAAGTTGGCTTTCCATCCAAGAAGAGTCGTAGCAGCGGTTCATCTAGTGGTGCCTCTGCTACTAGTCCTTTCAGTATTTTCTTACATTTTTCCTAGAGTCAGAGACCCTCGAGATTTAGGTCATCATCTTCTGGACAGACTCAGGGGTCGAGACAGAGTCAAGGTATGGACAGGTGCCCTAATTGTCGACGACATCATACATGCCCATGTCATCAACCGCCAGTGTGCTTTTATTGTAGAGAGGTAGTGTACATCAGAATGTATTATCCCAAGTTAGGAAGAGCAGAATAAGGTGGTCAAGCAAGTCAGTATCCTGTACCTCAATAGCACCCACCAAATGAGCCGCTTGCAGTCTCTACAGCTAGAAGATCAGATGCGGGCAGTTCCGCAGTAGCATACCATGGTGCACAGAGGACTCGAGATAGAGTCCAAACCAGAGTGCTCGCTTTAAATCAGGAGCAGGGTCAAGCTAATCAAGATGTAATAAGTAGCATGCTTATGATTTTCAATCAATCAGCATATACATTAATAGATCCAGGTTTCAGTAGATCGTTTGTCAACACTGCCTTAGCATCTCAGGCTAATATCTCATTGTCACCCTTAGATCAAGAAATTATAGTGCATAATCTATTAGGTCATAAGTTATTGAGGAAAACAGTGTTCAGAGATTGTGTTGTGGTTGTAAACGGGATTGAGTTGGAAGCTGATTTGATTCCTTTGAGGATGGAGCATATAGATGCTATTTTGGGGATGAATTGATTATTCAGGCACCGAGTGACCATGGACTGTTTCACTAAGCAAGTGGTATTCAGAGGACCTGGAGGATCAAAATTAGTTTTCACAAGTGAATGGAATATTTTATCTAGCAGTATGATTTGTGCTTTGGAGACCCGGAGATTAATAAGGAAAGGGTGCCAAGGGTATTTGGCACATGTTGTTAATAGTACAGCCTCTAAGTATAGTATAGAACAAGGTCCTATAGTGAGGGAGTTTTAGATGTATTTCCAGATGACTTATCAGGAATACATCGCGATCATGAGTTCGACTTCAGTATTGATCGATACCAGGCACTACATTGATATCGATGTCATCATACCGTATGGCTCCTACTAAGCTTAAAGAATTAAAGTTATAGCTTCAAGATTTAGTCGATAAGGGTTTCATTCGATCGAGTATGTCACCGTGGTGTTCATCGATGTTGTTTGTTAAGAAGAAGGATGGGACCTTGCGATTGTGTATCAACTATCGATAATTGAATGGAGTCACCATCTAGAATAAGTACCCACTACCCATAATTGATGACTTGTTTGATTAGTTGCAAGGGGCAAGTGTATTTTTGAAGATTGATTTAAGATCAGGGTACTATCAATTAAGGATTAAAGAAAGTGATGTATCTAAGACAGCCTTCCAAACACGCTATGGTCATTACTAGTTCCTTGTAATGCCTTTGGGTTAACTACTATCCCAGCTGCATTCATGGATATCATGAATTGAGTATTCTATCCTTATCTTGATAAATTTGTAATTCTGTTTATTGATGATATCCTGGTTTTCTTGTGGACCAAGAAAGAACATGCTCAGCATCTGTGGATTATACTGCAGACATTGAGAGAAAGAAGGTTGTATGCTAAGTTCTCAAAATATGAGTTTTAGATTCGGGAAGTAGATTTCTTGGGACATGTGATCTCAAAGGAAGGAATCTTTGTGGATCCTCGAAAAGTAGAAGCCATTGTGCAGTGGGAGAAGCCGAAGATTGTGACTGAGATTAGAAGCTTCCTGGGGTTAACAGGTTACTACAGGATGTTTGTTGAAGGTTTCTCTTTGTTAGCTGCCCCACTAACATACTTAACGAGGAAGGATGCTAAGTTCGAGTGGGATGAGAAATGTGAACAGAGTTTTCAGGAATTGAAGAATCATCTCACCTGAAATCCGGCACTGACCCTACCTATTCTTAGAGAGGGATATATAGTAATCGCCTCATCTCATCTCCAAGCAAGGACTGGATTGTGTTTTGATGCAGAATGGGAAGGTAATCGCCTATACATCCAAACAGCTTAAGAAGCATGAGGAGAATTATCCGATCCATGATTTGGAATTGGCTACAGTAGTCTTTGTCCTAAAAATTTGGAGATATTACTTGTGTAGAGAGAGGTGTCAGATTTATACTGATCACCAGAGCTTGAAGTATTTGTTCACTCAAAAGGAACTAAACTTGAGACAAAGAAGATAACTTGAGCTAATTAAAGATTACGATCTAGTGATTGACTACCAGCCAGGGAAAGCCAATGTGGTGGTAGATGCCTTAAGCAGGAAATCTTCAGTGACAGTGGCGTATGTTCAGTCAGTATACCTCCCATTGTTACTAGAATTAAAGAGTCTGCGAGTGACATTATAGTACGGTCGAGATGGTTCAGTGTTAGTCAAATTGTAAGACCGACTCTAAGGGATCAGATAAAAGAGAGGCAGATGCAAGATTTAGAGTTAGTGAAAGTTTGTCAGAGAATTATATATGGTAATGCTAAAGATTTCTACATCTCTTAGGATGGAATCTTCACATTAAGAGGAAGGGTATGTGTACCCTCAGATAATGAACTGAGAAAAGCCATCCTAGAAGAAGCTCACTGTTTAGCTTTTACAATACATTCTGGTAGCACAAAAATATACAAAACCATCAAAAAAAGTTATTGGTGGTCTGGAATGAAGAGAGATATTACAAAATTTGTTGTCAGGTGTATGACATGTCAGCAAGTTAAAGCTGAACACCAAAAGCCAGTAGGAACATTTCATTCATTACCCATACCAGAACGAAAATGGGAGCATATCACCATGGATTTCGTGGTAGGACTTTCACGAACTCAAGCTAGATATAATATAATATGGGTGATCGTAGACAGGTTGACTAAGTTTGCACACTTTCTACCCATCAGAATTAAGTATCCAGTTGAGAAGCTAGCAAGACTGTATATGGTAGAGATTGTGAGGTTACATGGTGTGCCTGTGGCTATTGTGTCATATCGAGATCCCTGTTTTACATATTGATTCTGACCTAGTTTCCAGAAAGCTGTGGGTACAAGGTTGAATTTCAGCTCAGCTTTCCACTCTCAAACACATGGGCAGTCAGAAAGAACCATCCAAACATTAAAGAATATATTGAGAGGGTGTGTATTAGAGTTTCAAGGAAGCTAGGATTGATATCTACCATTAGTTGAGTTCGCCTATAATAACAGTTATCAGTCCAATATAGAAATGGCACCATACGAAGCCCTATATGGAGGAAAATGTAGAACTCCTCTATGTTGGGATGAAGTGGATAAAAAGAAGCTAAACAAGATTGAGTTGATCGAAGCCACCACTAAAAAAATAAAGATTATTCGAGATAGGTTAAAGACAGCTCAGGATAGACATAAATCATACTCGGATAATAGAAGAAAGAACTTAGAGTTTGATGTGGGTGTGCAAGTATTTTTTAAGGTGTCACCCTGGAAAAGAGTGATACGATTTCAGAATCGAGAAAAGCTTCACCCGAGGTAAATCAAGCCCTTCAGATTTATTGAGCGAATTGGTCCAGTGGCATACAGGTTGGAGCTACCATCAGAAATACAAAGGATACATGATGTCTTTCATGTATCCATGTTGAAGAAGTATATACCCGACCCCTCTCATGTCATTGGATTGCCTCCTATTAATTTGAGAGAAGATTTGAAGTGTGAAGTTCAACCGATAGCTATTCTTGATCATCAAGAGCGAAAATTGAGAAGCAAAATTATTCCTATAGTTAAGGTTTTGTGGAGGAATGATTAGATCGAGGAGATGACTTAGGAGTCCAAGCTTCAGATGCAACGTCAACACCCCCATCTCTTCTAATACTGAGGTACGTTGAATTTTGGGGATAATTCTTTCAAGGGGATAGATTTGTTACACCCGTGTTTGGATCCCAAGGGTATATTTATAATTTCACACATTTTTTGTTCATACATTTGCATCCCTCATGCGTATCGATAGTTCATCAACATGGCTTTGGGGTTATATGTGAGATTTATGTTGGGTAGGAAGAGTTTGGAAATGTGCACGTAGGGACCCCATTGATGGTTTTTAATTTCAGAGAGAACTTAAGAGAGAATTACCATTTTGGCAAGGTTCAATCGATAGAATGGTCAGGTTCGTTCGATCGATAATTTGGAGACTCCCTGAAAAAATTTATAATGTTTAATTCGTTCGAACAAATGAGGAGATTCGTTCGATGAATTGGGACATTCGTTCGGTTGAAGTGTTGATTTGTTCAATCGAATGGGATATTTGTTTGGCCGAAGTGCTGATTCGTTCAACTGAAGCATGAAAGTTCGATTGACAAAATGGAAGCTCTCTAACTTCTGTAGACGTCGAAGGATTCGTTCGAACGAATCCTGAATTGTTTGATCAAAGGGGGTGATTCGTTTGAACTAATTATAATTTGTTCGATCGAATCGACTTGAAATAACGAAAATTGCCCTCTTCAAGAAGCTTCCCCTTAAAAAAACTTTAGGGCAAAATGATAATTTTACCCCTTTTTTATATATATAGGGGGTCAAGGGTCAGAATTTTCACTTTTCCCCTTCTTTTCTTCTTTTCTCCTCCTCCCTCTCCCTCACGTACGACTCCTCTCTGTCTTCTTCACCTCCCACCCACATTTTTTCGAATTTTTGGTTTCTTTTCGCCTATCGACCCCACTCCTCGTGTCTAACACTTTTGGGGCAGCAATTTAACGGTACCAATACGGAGAACGAAAAGGGGAGTTAGGGTTTCAAAAGGAAAAATTAGGGGTTTCTAGTTTCGGGGAAAAATCGGAGCAAACCGATCATACCGCAAGGTTTGTAGCTTCATTTCTAACATGTCTGTATATTCATTTTCATATTTTATCCACTTTGATTCATATGGATTTTACTATTCATCTAAGTAAATTTTGGTAGTTTCGACGTATATTTTGTAGTCTTTGCATACTAGTTAGAGTATAGGATAGCTCAACAAGTCGTTAGGGAGCCATAAAAGTAATTTGAAGAAAATGGGTAGGTATAAATAGTAACCAGAGTTAATGTTCCCGCAGGTGCGTGGGATCTACTTGTTGGAACCATGAAAATAAGTCAAATTAAGTTCGTTTAATCACAATGTGGGTCTATAGTAGTGAAATTTCGATGATTATGCAAATGACGAGAGTTTTGGGTGAATTCGCATATTGTCCGGTTCTAGGAACCCAGAGTAGCATGCATTTCACGCATACACGTCATGTTCGTATCTTGGAAATATATGTTAATCTAGTTTTGGTAAATGTGATTAGGCGACAGAGCGTGAACGAGGAACCAGCGTACCGAGTCAAGAAACGAGGGGAACTAAGGAGTGTATACCCTTCTTAAGCAGTGAGTGGAGATTTTATATCTTTTTCTATTTTAAAAATAACTTTTGATATATTATATAAATGTTTTAGATATATTCTATTCTTTTACGTATTTTGTTCTATTTTGTGTATACTTGTTTATATGAGAAATGGTCAACGGCCAAGTGTGAAATGCTTTATGTTTTGATGATGATGTATATTGAGGATACGACCTTTGGGCCAACTTTTATATTTGTATATATATATGATGATGTGGCCATGAAGGCCATATTTATATATATTGGTAATGACGGCCTTATGGTCGGGATTGTTCACTGTAACTGCAGGATAGGTAGCCTAGGGTCGACCTGATTGAGAGGTCACCTAGGGAGTGGAGACTTCACAGGTGGGGGTGGTGTATGGTGATATATTATTGTTGTGGAGTTGTGCTTCAATCACCTGTGAGTCTCATTAGGTTAGTTACGGATGTCACCCTATGGCTAATCCGAGATGAACGTCAATGGTGGGCTTGTTTTTATAAAACGAAACCATGCATATTTTATTCTTTACATAAAAATCTATTTTTATAAAATTACATATTTTATCTGTATATAAAACCCATTGGCGGTCTCGGGATGCCCACGGCCAGGGTAATCTTCGAGAAAGGTAGTCAGCCCAATGATTTTCATATATGATTTGAGTTTTCAAACTAAATTAACTGTTTATTGTTTCACTATATCGATTGTGAATTATCCTAAATTTGCTTTATAATTATAAATTTAATTTTTATTATTTATGTTGATTTTTAGTTCACTCACAGAGTATACTCACCCTCCTCACTCTTCAGTTTCAGATTCGCTTAGGTCGACAGCTAGCAGCAGTTGTGATTCTTTTGGGTTAGAGAAGTGCAGGTATATTCTTGAAATCGACTCACTTAGGGTAGTCTAGTCCACTGGAAGCGTTTTACAATTTGGACTCGTATTTTTATTTATATATTGGGAACGAGTATGTAAACTAATTTGGTATTATTTTTATTTTATCTGAGATCTGTTACTTTTATATTTTTATGTTTGGTTTGTGAAAAAGACTTGAAATGTTCCTTATAAAAGTGTTTGGGGCTCTTTGACATATTTTGAGGTTTGGATGGATTTGGATGGTTTGACTTTGGAAGTATTTTATTGAAAATATTGAAAATACTTTATATTTGTTTATGATTTTATCCTTACAAGTTCTTAGTAAACATTCTAGATTTAAAGAATATTTATTGGGAATATGTGACGATTGTCACATGTAGGACTCATGGATTGGGGCATGACATTAATTGCTTCCGCGAGCATAATATAGCGATGACAATTTTTATCATCGCTAAAGGTTTTAGTAACCAAATTTTTTGTTTTAGTGATAATTTTTGGCGTCGTTAAAAATCAAAATTTTGTTGTGATATATATATATATATATATATATATATATATATATATATATATTATGTATGTTTCTAGACTGCACTTGTTTGGTTTCAACATATCATATATCCTCTGGCTCTCCATTTATAGAGAGTTAAGGAAAGGTCATGAATAGAAGTAACTTGGGATATGCATAGTTGTTTGCCATAAACACAAAGTAGTTTTTGTTTCCCAATCCTAATCAACATGCAATAATTGAACAATTTTTTAACCTTTTTGGTCCAGTGGCTTCTCTTATATACGTTTATCTTTAACACCAAAGTTTATCGGAATTGAATACAGATTTCTCTTTGAATTTGATTAGCTAACTAATCTCGAGAAAATAAATAATCTTTATTAAAAATTATGCTTTTAAAATTATCTGTAAACGCAGTAGTAACAAATTATAAGTGTTTTAAGTGTAACTCCGGATCGATTGAGCGGCTACGGTTCATCTGTGATCAGCTTAAAAGTCCTCTTAGCCACTCTATTCTCAACTAGTAGATTATAGTCAAAGAAATTAACACCACACCAGGCCATGCCGCAAAATCACAATCGTTCATTAAGGGGTATTGGTCTATAATCTATCCAGTGAAATTTCTTAATGGAAACAAACCTAATAGGTTACTGTTTTTATTTTCAGGAAAATGTGCGGTAAATGATAAAGATCAACAAGAAGACAATTAAAAGAAAAAGTTATCGACGAGATCATAGAGGTTCATTCCAAAGCCCTAGATGATCATATTAACGTAAACTCACAGTTCACAATGGCTATCTTCATCGATTTATCCTTTGCCAATCAAGAACACGAGAGTCTTGAAAACAAATCTGGATGTGATCCTGATCCACACACGGTTTATCCTTTTGTTTCTTCACAACGGTTGTCTTCGTCACTCGAAGTTTTGTTAAAATTTCCTAAGATTGAGAACCAACTCTAATTAGTTCATAAGGGTTTACATATGCTCATGTCATTTAATGGGGACAGAGCTTATTGTTTGTATCGTTGATAAGTAGTGATCTAATATTGTAGGAGTTAGAGTTAAGAGTGCAGAATTGTGTGTGTGTATGCATGTACTAGATAAAGCCAAGAGTTAGTTAACTCTGTTTCTTCGTTTCCTTGATGTGATATAGCTGGCATAGGTTCAAGAAGAATCTTGATTTTAGAAAAGGAACAGAGGTGATCTTGGTTGTATGAGCTGCATTCTCGAAAGTGAATAACAAGAGTTGTATTCTTTAGAAACTTTTTTTTTTGTTCACTCATTAGACTTGTTTAAAGTTTGCATTCATTGGTGCTGGCTGAAGGCATTCAAGTTTCTGCAGGAAACCTGCAACTTCTTCTAATTGGTTTAGGTTCAAAGACTAGTTTTATAGGTCCCTGAAAGGATAAAAAAGAAGGTGATTCTATTACAGAAGGTTGCAGATTCATACCATTGGCAAGATACAATCATTGAAGGAGGAAATGGTGACAATAAAATTCAGTTTAGAAAAGTTTATAAGGGATAATGATTTTTCCCTCCGAAAGTTGAAGATGAAGGCTTGCTTGGAGTATGAAGGACTTGATCATGTTCTTGTGGAAGAAGGGTTCAAGATTGAGGAAAAAACTTTCATTGAGTTTGAATTGAATCAGATACAAAAAAAAAGCAAGAAGTGCCTTAATCTTGTCACTGTCAGATAAAGTATTAAGGGAAGTGACTAAAGAAACTTTTGTAAGGGGGATTTTATAGAAATTTGAAGAGAGATATTAGTATAAATCAATAGCCAAGAGCTTATATTTGAAGAAACAAATGTTTTCTTTCAGCGTTCAGGAAGGAGGCTCAATGGAAGATCATTTGGATGGATTCAACAAGTTAATTCTTGATCTTGAAATTGTTGATGTGTAGGTTGATGATGAAGATCAAGCTCTGATAGTTTTAACTTCACTGCCAACATCATATGAATATTTTATAAACACATTACTTTATAGAAGATCCTTACTTTCTATGGATGATGTTAAAAATACCCTAAACTCTAAGGAGTTGAACAGAAAAAACCAGCAAAAGGATGTAAGCTTGGGAGAAAGCCTAAATGTGAGGGGAATGTCATAAAGAAAAGAGAACAAAGAGAGGAAGCAATTTGATCAAAATCAAAAGGGAAGGGGTTGAGATGTTTTCATTGTCACAAGGAGGACCATTTCAAAAGAGACTACCCTGAAAGACAGCAACCAAATACCCCCAAGACACCTAGAAAGAAGGTAGAGCCAGCACAGATTTCTGAAGTAAACTTCCAAGAAGCCTTTCTACTCATAGCAGAACAAGAAGATAAAGATAAACCTGAAGCTTGGGTGTTGGATTCAGGTTGCACATTTTACATGTACCCAAGTAAGTCATCTTTCTCTGGGTTGAACTTGCAAGATTTTGGAAAGACCATTCTAGAGAACAATATGACTTATGCTGTTAAAGGCATTGGAACTATTAAGTTGAAAATGGACAATGGGACAGTGGTTGAGCTGTAAGGTGTAAGATTTGTACTTGGTTTAAAAGGAAATTTGGTGTCCCTAAGAATGTTAGAGTCTATAGGTTATAATTTCAGAGCAAAAAATAGAATACTTAAGGTATGTAAAGGGTCCATGGTTCTGATGAAAGCCTTAGGTAGAACGAGTTATATATATTGAGTGGAGAACTAACTAACTGTTAGGAATGTAATTGCTGGAACAGTTAAAAGGGTAGACAAACTCATGCTCTGGCATTAAAGGTTAGGGTACCCAGGGAAGATAAGCCTACTGAGTTTGAAGCAGCAAGGCTCATTAGGTGATGTGCAAGGAAATGAACTCAAGTTCTGTGAGTGCTATATACTAGGTAAGTTACATAGAACCAAATTTGAAGAAGGGAAGTATAAAGCTACAGATGTCCTAGAATACATACATTCAGATATATTGGAGGCAGTACAAGTTGATTCCTTGGGTGGAACCAGGTTCTTTATAACTATGATTGATGATTTTTCAAAGAAGGTATGGATAGTATTTTGAGACACAAAACTGTTAGCCACACATACAATAAAATAGAATAGCATAAAGAATGAACAGAACCATACTTGAGAAGGTGAGAAGCCTGCTATTGGGAGTTGGGTTGTCCAAATTTTTCTGGGTTGAAGCAGTGAATACGACAACATACCTAATAAATAGAACCCCTTCTGCTGTATTAAATAATAAGACCCCTAAAAAATTCTGGTATGCGGCACCTCCTAATCTAAAACACCCAAGAATTTTTTGTTGCACAGCATATACTCATGTAAAGAAAGCGAAATTAGATACCAGGGCTGTCAAAGGTGTTTTCGTAGGCTATCCAGAATGAGTAAAAGAGTTAGTTAGTTAACTTTGTTTCTTTGTTTCTTTGATTTGATAGAACTGGCATAGGTTCAAGAAGAATCTTGATTGTAGAAAACGAACAGAGGTGATCTTGGTTGTATGAGCTGTATTCTTGAAAATGAATAACAAGAGTTATATTCTCTGGAAACTTGTTTTTCATTCGTTCACTCGTTAGACTTGTTTAAAGTTTGCATTCACTAGTTCTGGCTGATGGTATTCGAGTTTCTGTAGGAAACCTGCAACTTCTTCTAATCTGTTTAGGTTCAAAGACTGGTTTTACAGTTTTCTGCATCAGTGGGTGGTATTATTTCGTTAACGTTGATAATGCTTAATCTGGCACAGATAAGGATAGGGAAGACGTGAAATATACATAAAACATTGCTCATTGCAATGGCTTGTACTTCTCTGATAGCGTTTTATTTACCAACATTTCTGATTAATATGTCTGCAAGGTGTAAAAATCTTTAATAATAGAGCTTTGTATTTGGAATAAATTACATTATGGTTATGGTGTGTAAGGATGTGAATACCGTTCAGTAATATGCTATATACGATTTCCTTTCCATTAATATATCCTCTCTCCGTCCAATGTGCTTGCAGTAATTGCTGCTACTCCCAAAACTAGAGATCATATATATTTACACATTTAACCAAAGAAAAAAAAAATCTAAATTAGAAGTAAAATTATCTTGAATATCTCCACTTACAGCTTCACGGTGATGTCAGTGAATTCATCGAGCACATACCAAGTAAATCGATCGTGAAACCAGTACCGCATCGTCATGCACTGATGAAATTGCACAAAATTAGGATCAGAAGGGTAATATATAAGTAGGACGAACATATCTTTATTTAAATATTATGATACAATATAACTAGCTTCACACGATATTAGTAATCTTAAGGTATATTTTGAGACAGCGACCCATGTATTAAATTGTACAATATTAAATATTAATATAAAACTAAGTAAATTCTATTTAAAAATTAGTGATTAGAAAACTCTTTTTTTTTTAGTTTTATAATAAACATATTGCTAAAAGAACTAGGCAGAACTTTAAAATCCGATCTAACGGTGATATTCAATTTATAGTTTTTTTAAAAAAAAATTAAAGGATTTATTAGACTCACATCTTTTATAAATTCTTGTACACAAATTAATAAAAATACAAAATCAATGTAATTATCAAAAATAAATTATGTGGACAATAAGACAACTAACACTGTCACGTCATTTTGATTTGTATTTAAGAGTTCATATAAAAAATTTGTATTTTTAGCATTACTCAATTAATAAATATTTTCTACTTCACTTTATTGTTTATTCAATTAATAAATATTTTCTACTTCACTTTATTGTTTATTCAATTAATAAATATTTTTATTATTATTCAATTGTCATATCAACATCAAAATTTCTTGCTTTTTTTTTTCTAATAATAAATAATCTACCAACTTCTTATAGAAACATTTAATTTGAATCTGATTAGTTTTCTAAGAATTTATAATCTCACGTCTTCATTAAAATTAGTCTTATCTAACAAAACAATACTTATGCCTTACATTCTTAATTCACTACACTTACCAGTTAAAATTTTGGATAAAATTTTTTATTATGTCATATATTTCAAAACTTTCTCTTATTAACGTAATTAATTGTGGTTATACAATGAATATTTTTCTTTCAATAATAAAATTTTTCTCATTGAATTCATTTGAGGTTTGCTAAAAATAAATAAATAAATAGTTTGGAAGAACAGGAGCCGACAAGTTAAAGTTCAATTAACCCTGACTAGGAATACAAGTTGAAGACGGAAATTATTCTATACCATGCTGCCCCTGACTTGAAGGTCAGGTGTCACATCCCATAATTCTTAAAATGTGATCAACAAGACTGGTCCCGTTGCCTAAGTCTCTTATTTGCAATTGACAACTCGACTTTTATAATCCGTTATTTATAGATTTTACCTACGAATAGGGATCTCAACCCAGTAGATGGTCGAACAATACATAATAACTGATTATATGTATTTAAATGAAATACGGGAGTTATTGCCTGAAACATACGTATATAAAACTCAAAATGTTCATATAACATGTTTACATATCTCAAAATACATATTGACTAATCATAGACTGACTATGCATAAATAGACCTAAACCCTAGTGAATATACCCTAAGATCTAGCTCCATTTGTCTATCTTTCAAGCATCAATTGAAATACCTATAAATCTACGATATGGTAGGGATAAGTCTTTAGGAAGACTTAGTAAATGGATAAAATATAAGTGAAGTTATTATAAAAAAACTGACATAATTAAACAACTAGCTACACATACATGTAAGTTATATATATCATCGTATACATATACATATAGTATAAACATATAAATGATGTATATCATTACAGTGGTCCCGAGGGATAAGACTGTATGCACTCATCATAAATATTATCTTATACGTATTTGTATATCATATACATATGTATGTATATATATGTCATACATAAATCATGTCTCTGATCTATGTCTAGGGTTACACATTTGGCTGGACAAAAAGATTAATATGTATGGTATACATGTGTCATGCTTAGTCTATGTCCAGTGCTATGTACTTAACCAGACAGAGGAACGATTTATATCTAGGGTTACGTACTTGACTGTATAGAGGGATAGTACTGAATCCATGTATCAGTGCTGTAGTATCTTTCTCTTTAAACGTATATAATGTAATAGTATACTATATACATGCAGTCATAACATACATAAAGTAATCATTTTATAAGGCATTCGAATCACATGAAATTCTATATACATACAATCTCATAACATTCATATAATATTTATCTCATAAAGTATTTGTAAATCATACATAATAATAAACATATTAAACCATCTTGTAATTCTATTCTAATCATACTGTAATAATATATGTACTATAACTAACTTTTAATGCTTTTCCAATCATTTCATGCTAACATACATTCTCAAACTAATTCATAAAACTTTGCTAATTTTGTCATATAACATACATATTAACTCAAGCTCATAAGGCACTACTTAATCATATTGACCTAACACACATATTATCCGTCGTGTTTAAAAACACAATAAAAATAACCACAAGCTCATGGTGTCGGTTTTGTAATATATAGAGAGTAAGATGTCGCTCCCACGAGGATTGTAAAATATTCTTGAGTTGATTGCTGTAATTAAAATGGTTTAATTCTATTTAGGAAAATATCATTCAACCTAATTATGACTAAATGAAACCTAAGTAATGAGATAACTAAACAAAGCGAATGATTGAATAGTACCTAAGAGAGTTCTAATGAAAATCAAGCTTAAGGGATTTAATTACACTAAAATTCCCTGTGTTCAATACTTATTTACTATTAATTTTATTCACTTACCTATTAACTAAGGTTAACAATTGATTTCATTTCATCTTCTGAATCTCAATAAAATCATATATATAATCATCCAAGATAATATTTCTATTCAACTTGAATAAATCATATATTCATTCAGTTCAAACTCTAAATGTTGTTACGTAGTGAATAATTATTTTCCAACAAATTGTTATCTAGGTTGTGCTACCTTAATCAAGTACATGAAACTAACTTTTTCAAGCCCAAATTCCATGTAACGTTACAATTAATTTAATGGTTAGTTAAATAAACATTAAGCACAAGGAGCACAAATAGGTAAATACATTTCATTAATAGTAAACAAGCATTAAATAAAGATCACTAAAGGTTCATTAATCCCCTAAACAATAAGTTTAGCCAACCATGAAAATAGATTTAATAATAACAAATGTCTAGTATATAATCATTGTTCAACAAAATAATTTCAAAAGCTAAAAGACAAGGAAAAGAAAACTCTATGAATTTGAATGATTGGATTGTGGTCTTCAACTTCCTTCTCTTTAATCTTCAAAGACTTGAGCTCTTGAATGTTTAGATTTTCTTATCGGCTGCTAGGTCTCCCCTTTTTCACAAATCCCAAGAAAAGTTGCTTAAATAATAAGGGAAGTAAGGCACTAAAATAAGTTTTTCCACTACTTAGGGTTGCAATAATAAAAAACTTCTACCACTGCAGTGGTGATTTCTAGAATTTTGACTGCAGCACCAAAAAAAAAATACTAACTATAGCAATTGCTTTTGGAGTTTTGCCTACAATGAAGAAAAATTTTCTTGTTGCAGTGGAGAGAGAAAAATCTGCTTCACTCATTAGCTTTCGAACATCTTAATTCTTAGCTTTAATCCTTATAGCGTATCTAAAAAAATTTGCATGCTAACATATCAAAAACACACAATTATCCAATAAAATGACTCAAACTTACTCAAAATTGTGACCCAAATGAGTTGACAAAATCAACTCATCAAACTTCTCTAAATTTAAAATTTTGATCATCCCGAGCAAACAAACAACTCAAACAATAAAGAAAATGACTAGCATACTAACGTGCAAAAACACACTGAAAATCAGTTACTCAATATGCAATACAAGAAAATAAGTATTTAGCGGTGCCAACAGTAGTCGCTGAAAGAACAAACTGTTGTCACTAAAAGTTTTAGCGACGCCAACAACATCGTTGCTAAATGATTGCCGCGGTAGCAATTAGCGGTGCTAAAAACTTATCGTTGCTACATATTTAACGACGACAAATTGTCGTAACTAAATCTAACTTTTGGCGACGCCATTTGCGTCGTAAATATATATACTAGCATCGGTGAATTCTTTTTTCTACAACGACTACGTAAATATTAGCGGCAATACTGTGTATCGTTTGGGCGACGACAATTGGTCGTCGCTAAAAATTGGGTTTAGTGGCGATAATTTTTCATCGCTAAAAGGCAAAAGTTGGATTTAGCAACGACATATTGTCGCCACTAAAAGGAAAAGTTGGATTTAGCGGTAATAATGTGTTGCCGCTAAATATTGTTAAAAAATTTTCTTCCTGACGTATTTTTGTTTTTATTATTAAATTATATAAATTTATTTTATTTATATTTTCGTAAATAAAATTATGTAAAGTTATTTTTTATTAATATTTATTCTCATAAATTAATATTTTCTTTCATAAATCAAATTATGTAAATTATATAAATTTAATTAAATAAAAAATAAATAAATTAGTCAATAAAAATTGACTAATAAAAAATATACAGCTAAAAAACTAATACACAATATTATAAACAACAGTCAAACATATAATACCATTCAAATTCAAATTAAATTATAAATCATTACAAATTTAAGTGTATATAATTCATATATTATCCAATACAGTACCACAAAGAAATAAAAATTTAACTAACACTTAGAGTTGTGATGGTTGAAATTGATGCGGTATTAACTCTGTCATAATATCTCTGAGCTCTTACAACTACTCTTCAGTCAATTGTAAGCGCGACTTTGTTACTTGCAACTTCTGTTGTGTAAACACCAAATCCTGTTGTGTTAATGCCAAATCCTGTTGTGTAGATTCTAATTGATGACGTAAATTCAGCTCAGTGGATGAACCACCAAGATTAGTACTCCGCACCTCTTGACGTCTAGCTAATCTCCGAATATAACGCAATTGATCGCCGGATACTTTATGAGAGATCTCCTCGTCACTAATAGGCTGCGATCCTTCTTCAAGGGAGAACTGCTGTATCTCAACCATTTTTTCCTAATTTATAATTAATTAAATTAATAATACAATCATTTATTAATATAATAAAATTTAATTAAAAATAAAATTTATAAATATACAATAAACTTACGTTCGCAACTTCTGTTTCTTGATTAATCCAACCATGTTTGTCATTATAGTGCGTCGCACGAAAAAAATTTCAAAAAGATTGACTAGAACTGGATTCATCACTCTATAACAAAATAAAATTAAATATAAAATATGCTTAATTAAACTATACTTTTTGCATAAAAAATCAAACAATATTAAACATAAATAAATTTAATATAAAAACATTTACCAAATATACAATAAAAAACATTCACAATATTACAATACTAACACAAGGTAAAATATACAAAACATTCGAAAAAATTATCATTATATAAAAAATGATATCACTTTTTTTGAAAAGATATATTATATAAACTAAATCATATCATTTTTTGAATGATAATATAAATAGACGAAATTTCAATTTCAAAATCTCTGAATTTATAAAAAAAAAAAAGAGAGAGAGAGAATAAAATCAATGTACCAACATTCACCAAATATTCAGTAATTGAAAAAGTTACAAGATACAATAATTGAATAAATGAACTCCATTTTTTTACAATTTTATTTTTCTTTCCCTTTTTTATTAGCTTAACTACATGGTCCACATTCACATATTCTCAAATAGATAAACTAAAGCAACCTATGGCTAGCAATAAATATTTTACCATTTTATCATTCTACTGCTAGATAAATAAAGTTAAAATCATCTACAAATGCTTAATAATTGCATGAATATGCAAATAAACATACATAAACTTATAACCAAATTGACAAAATAACATCAAATATAAAAAGAACAATAAAACAATTTATGTATTATTAAATTAGGCATTAAATGATATTAAGCGAAAGTAAAAACCTGCAAATGTCGATGGGTGTTAAATGGTTTTGATCCAGCACGATGATTAAACAGATGCTCACTCCTATTATCTGAATTTTGGGAACACTTTCTCTAAAACAGAAATATTAGTATTATAACTGAAATCAACAATTGCAATACAATCCTAATTATGGTTAACTAAGTCATACAAAAGCAATTTAGTCCCAATCCTCTAAGATTAATATAACACAGTGCACAAACAATTACAATTAAGCTTAGAAATATACCTCATAATTAGGATCGGCCCAAAGATCACGTAAGTATTGCCAATCCTCTTGAGACACATCCTTCAGTGGGTGACGATGGATCTCTTGTGGTGGATACTTTTTATAAGCTTTCTTTAAAATCTTACATCGATAGTCGCTATATCGTTTGCCTATAATAAAATTCAAATAACTTAAAACATGTGACTGAGTGATGTCTAAAATAAACCATTCTCGTATTAGAGGTATTAAAAAGTTAGAGTTATATGAATATGAAGAAATAAACAAGTTTATAAAAAAAATATATAAAATGAAATCAAATTAGAACAAGTGAATATTACCTCTAAACGTCTAAACAACTCCATCCGTTGATCCTAAGGTATCTTACTCCAAGATTGCACTTGGAGTGGAGCCAAAGTTTTGACAATTACACCACACTCACTAGCTAACTTAGCACAATATAGCCCTTCTTGTTGTCGTGTAGTCGATGAGATATGAACTTCTATTTGCCCTTTTATTCTGACATGTGTCAATGTGTTCATACCTCGTGTAGGTCCACGAGTAGATCGACCTAAAGAGAGTGAACCTTAACAAAAAGAAACAGTCAAATGCATATAAATATATATAATTTCTATGAAAGATATAATAATGAAAAACAATATTGACACTGCTGTCAATAGGTAATGACTGAGATTCATTGTGAGTCGGTGTCTCTGAGGATAAATTTCTCGTACGTGACCCTGGAGCCATCTGTAAAATAAAATTAATATAAATTAAATATTGCATAATAATATCAAATGACATATATAAGAAAGATA
>JAVXUL010087943.1:0-23665 GCA_035590515.1 Trichilia minutiflora | reverse complement strand
CTGGCTTCATCGGGTTTCCTCTCACTTTGCACTTTGCACACACCCTGTTACTAATGCTCTTCTCTGGTTGCAGGCATGCTTTTAGAGACGAAAATGATGCAGCAGATGTTCGGTGGGGCGAGACGATCATAACGATACAAAGAAACTGAGAAGGAGAACACCTTTGCCTTGAAGCAGCTGAAGAAGGCAGAGGCGAATCTGGTCCTTCAAAATCTCTCAAGTGTAGATAAGACCCAATAGGGGTCGGACATTCTATAATAATATAGGTTGAACACTCTATAATAGCATCGGTCGGATATTCTATAATAACATGCTCTAACTAATAAAACTCTCACTTCTATATATACACATTCTGTTTTATTTTATTTAGCATGGTGCGCCTTGCGATACTTCTCTGAGTGCAATATTTAAAAAGAATCTTCTGTAGTAAAAAGAACACTCAGCTTTCCAAAGATAACCGAATGACTTCCTGACTTGATGAAGCTATCCGAGTAAAAACTACCCGAATGAGAATACCTCCGAGTGAAAAGATGCTGAGTAAAAAGATATCCGAGTCAAAAGATGTCCGTATGAATAGATATCCGAGTAAAACCCATCTGAATAAAAATATATCTGAGTGAGAAACCATCTGGATAAAAAGATATCCGAGTGGATAACTTAGGCAATCTTCCAAATATCCCAATAAAGAATCCGTTCATCAGGGAGAACATCTGAATGAGAGACAAAATATCCCGATGAAGAGTTCATCCGTTCAGGCAAGATATCCGAATACAGGACTCCAAATAAAGGTTCGTCCATTGTCCATTCGAAAAAATCATTCGAATAAGAAACCAATAAAGATATATATAAATAAAGGATAATTCCATTCGGGAAAACGATCCGAATAAGAAACCAATAAAAGATATATCCAAATAAAGAATACGTCCGTTCGAAAAAATCATCCGAATAAGAAACCAATAAAGATATATCCAAATAAAGGATATGTCCATTCAGGAAAACCATCCGAATAAGAAATCAATAAAGATATATCCAAATAAAGGATATATAAAACCCGTCCCTTAGTATTATGGGAATAATGGTAAATTCCTCAAGAGTTTTTGTGCATGTCTTTGTGGTTAGATTATGCACGAGAGAGTATAGAACTTGAAGGAGATGTCTCGAATAAGATTATGGTGTATGATATGAGTTTATGATAAAGATCTGGATTTTTGACCCCGAAATCATCTTCAATTGAGAAAAAGTTCCTATTGTTTTTGTAGATCTCAAAGAGAGCTTCGCATTGATATATTATGGGTTCTAAGCGGATATCCGAGCTAAAAGTTATGGCCATTTGAAGTCATAGTCCTCAGAAGGAGGACCAAAAACAAAGGTATCAATACATTTGAGGGAAAACGTATCGATATATTGAGGTTGAGGCCAAGGGTATCGACACCTTTAAGGAAGGTATCAATACATTTACTATTGTGGCCAAATGTATCGATACGTTTGATGAAAGGTATCGACACCTTGAAGGTATGATGAACAGTAAACAAGTGCCAAATGTATTGATATCTTGGCAAGGGTATCGACACGTTGGTGACGGTAATGAAATCCACTTATGACCAAAGGTATCGATACGTTGAGGAAGGTATCGATACCTTGTAGGCTTATAAACAGTGTTTTAGTCAAAGGTATCGATACGTTTGGGGTAAATGTATCGATACGTCACGGAAAAAATGCCAAAGGTATTGATACGTTTTGAAACGTATCGACATCTTTGGGGATTACACAGACTATATGTCGGCCAGGAGGGATCGTCTTCCCCATTTTGAATTCTTTGCTTCTCTTTCTACCAAAAATAGCAGAAAACACTCTCTCTCACGACAGTGAATTGATCTTCCCCATTTCTCTATGAAACTTTGCCATTTTAGTTCCTATGAACTGAGAATCAACACTAGAACCCAGAAATCCTCTTTAATCAGAGTTTAATTGTTGGATCGTAAGGAATTACGAAGAATGGGTAACGGTGAACAGTAGTTAAAAAGAAGAATTCAAGTCGATCGGGGTTCAAAGCTCATCTATGGGTCTAGGTAAGCTTGTTCCTCAATCTATCTCTCTCGATTAAATTATCATTTCACGTAGATCTAAGAAATGATAATCATGTCACTGTTTATAAAACCCTAAAATTTTGGGGTTTTCTAGTTTATCGCTTGTGTTGATAAATTAGAGGACTTGGTTAGCTAATGGTGTTGCAATTAATGAGAAATATATGTTTAGAGTGAGATTCATGTGAGAATAGTATGTTAGAGAGAGAGAGAGAGGTGTGAGAGTAGCATGAGCATGCATTGTATCATGCACACACTTTGTGACTTGTGTTGTATGTGTCCAGGCGCGATAACTGAGAAAGGAGGATCTTCGTCGCGAGTAGGATATCCCGAGGGTGGTTTCCTAACCCAGTTCGATGAGTGGACACATTCTTTCCCTTTGCCTCATTTATTGTTATTTATGAATGAGTATAATGCTAGAGGATAGCGGGTGAATATGTATGTGTGACTTAAATAAGGAGGCGTTAGATGTATATTGTGTGGTGGTCGGGTTGGCCCCTTGTTTGTGATAGATATAGGTTTATTGTGAAAACCTAGATTATCGTGATTGTGAGGCCGAAGGCCTATTATATGTATTAATATCGTGATTGTGAGGGCGGAGGCCAATATTATATATATATGTGAATGTGGCATCATGGAGTAAACATTATAGTTAGGGTGCTATGCTAGTTGTTTTGGCTTTGTGAGCCCATATATCTTATTGTATTATTTTGGTCGGTGAGCCATAGATGACATTTTTAGCCTTGTGAGTCACCAGTTATTTGATTTGCCCTATTAGGCTGATGATTTTGAGTTATGATTTTTGTGTGCCATGTTATTTACTATCTATAGGTGAGGATTGACCATACAGCTCTTAGGGAGTGGGTGGAATCCAATGGACCCAGGGGTGAGGATTAACCATACAGCTCTTAGGGAGTAGGTGGAATCCAATAGACTCCAGAGTGTGGATTGGTCATACAGTCCAAGATGGGATGGGTGGGATCCACATATCCAGGCTAAAGCATGCTAGCCTTATACTGTTATGAGAGTATCCCCAACCAGGGTTGCGGATTGACCATACAGCTTAAATAGAGTGGGTGGGATCCTATAGATCGAGGGGTTATACACATTTGATATGATATTGATTTTTTAATCATGCATATGATGCCACATTTCACTATGATTGGTTTTATGATTACGAGGATTTGTCGTAATCAATTCATAGGCCTCTGATTTCTTTTTTGTTTATTTGTCTACTCACTGAATATTTTTCCAAATACTCATCCCTCACTTCCCATTTCAGGTTAGTGTAGTCAGGCGCGGCATAGCATAGCTGAAGCGAGACTTCAGCTCAGTTTTGAAATACTCGACTCAGGATTTTATATTATGATCCACTGTATGTAAAAATACTTATAATAAAACGATTTGATATATTTTGGCTTGGCTAAGAGTATTTTGTAATATATTTTAAGAAAATACATATGTAATATATGTATGTTAAAAATCTTTCATTTTATATTATTTTGTGTTAATTGAGAAAATGAGTTTGAAAACATGTATTAAAGCCTTACGGGTTCTAGGAGTGTATTCTAAGTGATAGAATGTGTTCTTGGGATTTGCAGCGATTACCACGTTGTCGATTACGGTAAGGGCGTGACAAGTTGAGGTAGAGTTATTGTGGATAAAAGACAATTCCTAATCATCGACTTCAATTAAATATGGATATCTTAGTATATACAAACGAACGGAGTGATATTATTTTGAAGAAAATTAGGTACTTCATCAGAACTATTCTTAACCCACTCGGTTTATACCTCTATTTTTATGTTTTATTTTTTTAACATTCAAATATCATTTCTTTACTTTAAATAAGTCACTTTGCTTTCTGAAGTAAAATTACCCATAAAATTCTACATTGCCATTATTCATTTTTGGAATATCATTTACTTTAGGAGCTAAATTTTGTTAGTATAACTAAGTGAAAAAAAAAAGTATTTGACAAGTCTTACTCTTAGATGAAAGTTTTCGAAAGTTATCAAGACAAGTTCAAAAAGTCAGACAAGCTTAAGAGTTAGACAAAATAGGTTATGGCAGCTAAACATACAGAAACCACATCAATATTGTTCAAATATTCCCATCTAATACCACAAGGCAAGATACATTTTAATTTATCTTATTATAACACCACTCAAGATCTCAATAAAAATTCAAATAGTAAAAGTTCTCCAGTAAATTCTCTCTAGACATATTTTTCTTATAATGTCGGAAACCAAGTTATTCTTTTATCGATACTTTTTCTTTCTTTGAAAGGGTGAGCAAAGTTTTCAATTATTTTATTTTATATTATGAAGCAAACTTTTCAATTAAAATCATCTTTGCAGCATAAAGTAAAGTTTTCAATCACTTTACTTTTGTAGTATAAAGTAAAATTTTCAATCAAAATCATCTTTGCAGCATAAAAGTAAAGTTTATAATTATTTTATTTTGCAGTATAAAGTAAACCATCCAATTAAAATAAACTTTATAGCATAAAGTAAAATTTTTAATTATTTTATTTTTGTAGTATCTAGCAAAAATTTTCAATCAAAATCATTTTATTTTGTAGTATAAAGCAAAGTTTGCAATATAAAATAAAATTTCCCATAAAAATAATATTTACATCATAAAGAAAAATTTTCAATCATTTTATTTTTGCAGCATAAAACAAAAATTTCAACTTTTACAGGAGTGTCAACTCTAAAATCTTCTTCACAAAAGAGGATTTAGCATTTCTTTTTGGGAAAAAGTCATGTCTGAGATTCAGTATAAGATCTACCATTCTCTTTGCTTTTAATTTGTCGATTATCCATTTTACAGAGGATTAAAAAACTTGCTGATTGATTTTCTTACCCGATATGTGTTGACCTATATTATTTTAAGATTGTTGCTTGTTAAGTTGCAACCTTAGGTCAATTGTTATTTATCTGTGCCTATATTGCACTACAAATTGACAATTGAACTATACGGGGTATTTGAAGGTACTTGTCTTAAGGGATCGTAAATTAGAAAGGGGCTTTAAGATTTATTGCTTTAAGCCTAGCTTGCGGGTTAATAAACTTTTCTTTGTCCTTCTAGAATACCATGAGCCTAGGCTTTTTGGTTGAAGAATTTGCTGCTGAAAAGCTTGCAGTAGCCTTTTTCCTATTGGCTTGATTGCGACTTTTCTATGTATCGAATTATATGACCACTTTATATTATCTATATCTATCATACTCCTTATGAAGTAGGCTTTGTTATTGATCCTCTTCTGCATGCTTGCTTTAATACTCCTCTAGTTCTCTAATTAGTTAGAGGGATTTTCACTTGCTGATCTTTGTTGTCACTCTATTCACTAGAAGGAAAACTGCATTGGTTTGTGAATCATTCTTGTTGGATGACTTGGCTCCTTAGGCCAGTTTTGTGGTAGGTATTGGGTTCTCTTCACTTTCTATCAGATGTTTTCAAGAATAGCAATTCTGATTATTGATGGTCATTTTTTACGGTTGAGTGTTTGGGGCGGAATTTTTTTGATGAGCTAACAAAGAGTTTCTTGTTTATTCATAGATAGTACAATTATCGATGCCTAAAATTTTTTAGAAGAAAACCTCCAAACACCACATAGATTTTGTCTCTCTTAGTTGTTGATAAGTCTAATGAAGTTTGTCTCATATTAATAAAACTACCATGATGACTGTTTTTTAGCTACTTGAGAACATAGAAAGAAAGCTAGGAGTAATAATAGCTTTTCAAAGTAGAAACTTTGATACTTAAGTCAGGCATGGGATCTAAGAGAAGAGAAAAGCAAAATTTTAAAAGGAAGATATTTTATTAATATTGATGCAAGATATGTGCGTTGTGTGCTTTATGTCTAACCCCTTTCATGGTGGAGGGATGCTAGTACTTATAGCAATTCATGGAACGTCTTTGCAAACCTTTGTATGTGTGATCATTGGAGAACAAAGAGCCAGAGTTTGTTAAAGAGAATGTGTGTTATGTCAAATAATGAGTCACTATATAATTATTGTTTATAGATCTAGATTGAGATAATGATTACTTAATCTATAACTTGTACATCACGAAACCTTAAATGTAATGTGATATTTTACAGTAATCTCGAAACTCATGCGTAACCTCTTTTGCCATCATCATTTTTAGGTTGGAGTCTCCATAATGTAGAGGTTATTATTTTTTTACCCAAAACTTATTTTGATGAAAGTAAGGGCAACCTTTGTTGGTGTTATAAATTAAGGATCACCCATATAATTTCTCTTTTATTATAAATTGGTCTCCTATCTCAAAATCAAGAGCGATGTGAACGATAGAGATTAACGAGGACAATGGCCTCGATATTTTCCTCCAACATCATTTAATACTCCTAACTAATAACTCATGAAAGTATTAATGCAACCAATCATTTTACAAGTTATGGTACATTCAATTATACCATACATTATTATAATTTTTAACTCTTTTATAATTATTTTTATTACACAAAAACTTACAAAAGATAGCAAAAAGTTTAAATTAAGATTAAAAATTCAAAAATTAGGATAAAATTATTAGAAATCACTACGAAAAGAATTAGTTTAATTATCTATATAGCAGAATACACTATCCCTAATCTCATTTATACACTAACACTTAATTATTGTGCTAGTATTGATTGATAAGTATTTAGTGTCTTCAAATAACCTAATTAACCACATGTTTGAATCAGTTTGATATTATAAGTTTTTATTTAATTTTAGAAATAAAATTGTAAAAAATATTTCATAACACTAATTATTAAGAAATTTATTTATTATTTTATAAATTAATATTTTATATTTAATTTTTATTCTATGACAGTTATATAGTTGCTAGTTATTATGACTGTATAAAAGTGGTACCTAAATGCCAAGCAAACCAGCAAGGCAAACTATTTTTTTTAATTAATTTCAAAATATATTGAATTATCAGCACCTTCAACTCCATTCAACCGCATTTCAAGGACAGAATAGTGGGTATCGAGGATTCCTACCAACACCAAGGGAGTTGAAAGACTAATAATTTTATATTTAAACATAAAAGAATATTATTATTTCAAATTAAATTAATTTAAAAATAAATGAAATTTTATTTAATTTTATATAATTAAAAATGCAAAAGTAATTGTATCATAGATTATTTAATTCAAAAGATTATGAGGAAAAAAATATACTTACAAACCTAAATGAATATTTCTATATTTTCCTGTTCGAAAATTTTTAATGATATCAATTTTTTAAGAAATATTTTTAAATGATTAATTCTCATCTTATACATTAAATTTTCTAGTTTAAAAATATCAAATCTAATAAAGAGAAAGAGATTAGAACAACAAAGTTTACTGTTTTGTAAATGAAAAATTATAAGTTAGGCTTGGATTCTAACCCTTACTTGTAATCTCTCAAGAGTACACAATTTTTTAAATTAATTCTCTGTCTTTGGATCAACAATTTATCAATAACAAGAGTTAAATATAGTACATACAAAATATTCTTTGTACTCATTGAGAGGGAAAATATATTTATATAAAAAAGAAAATTTGGGGCTATTGTTTTAAATTTTCTAAAAAATTAATATTTTTTATAATATTATCTTTGCAAGGATTCTTGGTAAGTAATTAATAGTGTTGTGATAATGTGAGGAAAAAAAAGTTATTAAATAGTATTAAATTTTGTTGGGTTTGCCTGTTTATGAATGTGGTTGTACTTGCTTTTATACAGTACTTTACTTTTATCATTCCGAGAACACGAAATTTAATGCGTCTCGTATATCACACAACAGGGATGACATTAATGAAAAGCAAGCATATTGTGCTTTTCGAAAATAGTTTTGTTTTGTTTTGTTTTGTTTGTTGTGTGTGTGTATTTGAGAATTGAGAGTTTGTATTGAACAATTTGCAGTGTACAGCAAAAAATTTAAGTGGATGCGAGAAAGATGTGAGCCCACATACTAACTCTTAATTAAGAACCAAATGATCCCAATGCCCAGTAAATTATTGGCAATAATTATGAAGAATACAGCTATAAATTAGACACTTAATGCTAAGTTATGCTAAACTACAGTGACTCTTTCATGTCAAGCTTTCGAGAGATAGGTTCAATCTTCTTAGGCAACCATTCCTGGTACATTTTGCAGAAGAAGAACATTTGCTTTTTTCTTTTTAGACTTGAGAAATTGAGTCTGGCTTCTTGATTTGGATTTTGGAGAAAGACAGGAAGTCCACATCAGGTAGTGTGTTAATCTGATAAGATTTGAAGAGAACTTATCTCATTGTCGAAACATCAAGTGGTTTACTTGATATTTGTTATTTTTTGACAGGTATAAAAGTGTCACAATCGGTAAGAGTTCTCTCAAACACTTCAAAACAAAAATATCATGGGTTCACTTCCAACTGAGAGCCTCAGTCTGGAGGAGCAGCAGCAACTGAATATGGTGAGTGATACCAGTCGGGCGGAGAGATCACAATGGCTGCTGAATTCTGCTAACCCACCTAGTTTATGGCATCAGCTTGTAGGTTCCATTAGAGAAATTTTCTCTGGCGAAAACAACCTCTCTTCATCAAGAACGAAGCAAGCTTGGTCTACCCGTGGTTTCTCACTCTTGCAAGGCCTATTTCCAATTCTTAATTGGGGAAGAAATTACAAGGCATCAAACTTTAAAAATGATTTGATGGCAGGTCTAACTCTTGCTAGCCTAAGCATTCCTCAGGTTGAATAAATTTTACTCCCTGGTTTCTGTTTGTTTCTTGAGAATCGAAAATAATTGTATAGCAATGGCACTCTAAATCTATATTTTTTGTTTGCAGAGTATTGGATATGCTAATTTAGCAAAACTTGATCCTCAATATGGTCTATGTAGGTAGCTTAATAATTAAGAAATAATTATTTGATATGAATGTAAAACTGTTTGATTCTTAGTTTGCTTCCCATGTAGACACCAGTGTTGTCCCTCCTCTGATTTATGCTTTGATGGGGAGTTCGAGAGAGATAGCGATCGGACCAGTTGCTGTGGTTTCAATTTTGTTATCCTCAATGATTCCGAAAGTAATAGATCCTGTAGCTGACCCTGTTGCCTATAGAAAGCTCGTGTTTACCGTGACGTTCTTTGCTGGACTTTTCCAATCAGTATTTGGATTGTTCAGGTAGTTCTTCCATTTTAAATGAAGTTTCCAATTTTCTCTTCCAAGATATTTTTTTTTTTTTAATTTTCAGAAATTTTCTCACTCACTAATTTGTGCTACAGGTTGGGTTTTCTTGTGGATTTTCTTTCACATGCTGCTATTGTTGGATTCATGGCAGGTGCTGCCATCGTAATTGGCCTTCAGCAATTGAAGGGGCTACTTGGTATCAGCCATTTCACCAACAAAACTGATGTAGTCTCTGTTTTGGAGTCTGTTTTTGCATCATTCCACCATTCAGTAAGTTCGTCTGAATGAATTCTATTATCTATGCCCTGCAATAAAAATCAAACATTCGGGGTGGCTTTGTTTTAAAATGTGATTTCATGGCAGTCGTGGTATCCTCTGAATTTTGTCCTCGGATGCTCATTCCTTATCTTCCTTCTAATTGCCAGGTTTATTGTAAGTGATAAATTAAATTAATTGCATTTTGTATTCCTCAATGCTCATTTTGAATATTCTTCTTCCTGTATAAGACCTGATAAACTTGTGTTTATATTCAGGGCAGAAGAAACAAAAAGTACTTCTGGCTACCAGCTATTGCACCTCTAGTATCAGTTATATTATCTACTTTGATTGTATATTTAACAAAAGCTGATAAGCATGGAGTTAAGATAGTGAAACACATTAAAGGAGGGCTTAATCCGAGTTCAGCACATCAATTGCAGCTCAAAGGTCCTCACCTTGGACAAGCGGCAAAAATTGGACTAATTTCTGCTGTTGTTGCTCTAACTGTATGCACATACTAATACTTACCTGCATATGCTTTTCTCTACTTTTCAAGAATTCCAAGTATGTTTCTCTATTAATTTCAGGAAGCCATTGCTGTTGGTCGATCATTTGCATCCATAAAAGGCTATCACCTTGATGGGAACAAGGAAATGGTAGCTATGGGATTCATGAACTTTGCAGGATCTTTAACTTCTTGCTATGTAGCAACTGGTGAGATCCTATATTTCCTAGCCCTGCTGCAACTAGTTTGAAAACCACCAAATTTAGTCATTTTTGATGTATCATTCAGGTTCCTTCTCGAGAACTGCTGTAAATTTTACCGCGGGATGTCAAACTGTGGTATCAAATATAGTGATGGCCATTACTGTATTATTGTCATTAATATTGTTTACCAGGCTCTTGTACTACACTCCCATTGCTATCCTTGCTTCAATCATTCTATCTGCTCTTCCTGGACTATTCGACATAAATGAAGCTTGCAAAATATACAAGGTCGACAAATTAGACTTCCTTTCCTGCCTTGGAGCCTTTTTCGGAGTCTTGTTTGCATCAGTGGAGATTGGTCTTCTAGCAGCGGTAATAACATTCTTTGTATAAGTTTCTTCAGTTTAAGGTAATTCTGTAAGGGCAAAGCCTAGATTTTATCAGGCAGAAACTTTTAATATAATTAGAAGCAAGTGGTATGTGCATACAATTGCATGTGTTAGTTGAGCTAGTTCAATTTGAAATAACTTCACCAATCTTGTGACTGGTGGGTTCCATGAATTCATAATTGACCTTTTCCACTATGGGAAGTCAACACTTTTACTCGAGGCCTGTATGTCTTGTATTGAATACACTTTGGCCCATGCTACATGATTTTGATGATGATATAATTGATAATTGCAGGTAACCATTTCATTTGCAAAGGTATTGCTAAATGCTATTAGGCCTGGTATTGAACTACTAGGAAGACTACCAAGAACCGATACATTTTGCGATATTAGTCAGTTTCCCATGGCCATTAAAACTCCAAGCATATTGACAATCCGAATCAACTCTGCTTTACTTTGCTTTGCTAATGCAAACTTCATAAGAGAAAGGTACACATTAACTTCTGGAACAAGCTTCAATTGTAATTAACAACAATTTACGAATGTGGTATATTTAATTGTTTCAGGATATTGAAGCGGGTTACTGAAGACGAGAATGAACTTCAGGAAACCACAAAGAGAACTATCCAAACAGTAATCCTTGACTTGTCTAGTAAGTTCTCTCATTTTAAGATTATAAACCCACTGAGAGGACGAGCTCCATGAAACCAAAAAAGACACTACTAAAATGTTAAAGAGTTGTATATTAACTTACTGATTGTTAGAGCTAACATTCTTTTTTAGGCTCATATTTATAACCTTAAGATTTTAAATTAAGGATTAACTTAATGTGGTATCAGTGCCAATTTGATTAAGAGGTCTTTTTTATGTCGTAACTCTTTGTTTAGGAAATTTTCTCTCTTCTATTTCATTGAGGTCCATGGGACAAGCCGGTTTATTATTGATATTGTACATAAAGAAGCCTATTAGAGTTTAATACTATTATTTGAACTGTTACTTGTTAGTTTAAGCTTTTGAATCAAGTGCTAACTTAACTCTACCTTACTCAAATTTTCCTGATGACAGATGTGATGAACATCGACACCTCAGGAATTCTTTCCCTGGAGGAACTGGAAAAGAAATTATCTTCAAATGGCATAGAAGTAAGGCTGTGATGTGATATAACAAAACAAATTTAAAGCGTGTAATTCAACTTACTCGAATTCTAAGTTCCGTGAGTTTATCTTTGTTTTTGTGTATAATTTTGCAGTTCGCAATTGCCAGTCCAAGGTGGCAAGTAATCCACAAGCTGAAATTAGCGAAATTTGTGGACATAATTGGAAGAGGTTCTGTTTTCCTCACTGTTGCTGAGGCTATGGATGCATGCCTTGCTTCTAAATTTAATGCTATTAGCAACTGTTAAAGGAGGGGTTTCTGTTCTTTTTGCAGTCCCCTCCTCTAAACAAAGCTATACTTTGGCTATTTTTGCAATGCATTAATAAGTTCGCAATGATATTAATGGTTGTGACAATTATTTTATATGGTATGAAAAAAAGTATGACAAAAAATTATCGTGTGTGTGTGTATATATATATATATATATATATATATATATTTTAAATAATAAAATTATTTTTATCAATTCGTCATTTTTAAAATTATAAAATTTATCATCCAATTAATAAAAATTATATAAGTATTTAAGATACAAGTCGAATTCCTAATATTACTCTCTTACTAGTCAGTCGTAAGAATATTATTACGTGTAAAATGAAAGTTAAAAGACAAAAATCGCTTGTCTTATTTGACCAACTTAAAACTTTGCAATAATTCTAGGAAACGAAAATTAATTTTACTATATATTAATTTATTTATATGATAATAAAACTTATAATATATTATTTATTTATTAAATTAAAATTACATTGAACAAAATAATACACTATTAATGTACATCTTATCAAATGCAATCCCATCATTTAATTTTCTTTGGAACATTCATTGTTTATACTTTTTTTTTTTGTTGCTTTTATTAAATTATTTAAGAAGCAGGCCTCTAAAATATTATTTCTATAAAATTAAATTCTGAGTAATTGAAAAAAAATACACACATGTAATTAAAATACACGTATGTAAAAGGAACCAAAAAATTTAAGTAATTAATGTTATTTTATTAATATTATTTTCAATTTTGTTTTTAAAAAAAAATTGTTTAAATAGATATATGTAAGACTAACAAAAAAAATTTAATTTAAAAAAATTGTTTAAATAGATATATGTAAAACTAACAAAAAAAAATTTAAGTAATTAATATTATTTTATCATTTATTTTTAATTTTATATTCAAAAATTAATTAAAAATAAAATAAAACAAAACAAAATTAAAAAAAGACACGCATGCTGCTGCTCCTTTTTCTGCATGATTCATCTTTATCTTCCTTATCTTCTTCTTTTATTGAAAATGGCAATCACAAGCACGACATCCATTTTTAATACACGTGTAAAAATACACAGATGCGCATTTTTATAATATATTTTATGTAATAAAAAAGTGTTATGGTTTCATGATAAAATTATAGGACAATTTTACAAGTGATGATTTACAACAAGATTTAAAACGTATCTGAAAAGAAAAATCTAAAACGGTGTTGATTGACCTACCGTAGAAAGCTGAAAAAACTCCCACGTGAAATCGTACTTGATGTCGTTTTAATGAATTCAAGAACACAGACAAGAAAATAACACCTACTTTGGTTCTGTTTGGGAGAAAAGAAAAGGAAAGAAAGGAATGGAAAGGAAACCGAATAATGAGCGGAAGAAGATCAACAAAACCTTACAACGAGAAACCACGGATAAATCCCATCAACCAGACCCAGTTCCTATCCTGGAAACGCAAAAAGGTCACTATTTTTTTTCCCATCAGCCAGATCTTCCTCTTCTTTTTTTTTCCTATTAATGCTTAAATTCATTAAAATTTGATTTTATTTTTCCTGCATTATCTATGTCAAAAAAACCATTTTATCTAGTTCTGGGTGGAATGGTCTGTTAGGAACTAAAGAATAAACTCAAACCAGAAACCAATCGAATGAAATGAAGATTATCAACGAATTAAATCAAGAACAGCAGAATGCAAAACAAAGACACGAAAACTACAGAAAAGAAATGAACTCAAGAAGCTATCTTTACGTGGTTCGGTTTTAGTAAACCTACATCCACGAATCGACCCAAGGGATCCAGTCTCTTGTATTGGTTTCAGAGAATTTACAGAAACAAGAAGATGAATGAGAAGAATTACACACACTCTTGAATTAACCTCACAAACTGACTAAATAATCAGCCCTTCCCCCGAATCAAGAATCTGCAAATCTGTTATATTTGTTTCTTGGCAATTTACCAAATTGCCATTAATGAATGAACTGAGGGATTAATCACAGTGAGGGTATATTCGTCAATCTGCTCCAATAACGGTTTTTAACGACCATGAAATCTCCTGTTCCTCTTCTCCAATTGCAGTAAATACCAGCAATATTCAGCAACTTCCAGCAATCACCAATCAATTGCTTGATCAAACTCCACATGGTCGACAGTTTTTTCCTTGAAGGTTCCACTTTTGTTTATCTTTGATCGAATAATTTTAATTGAAGTGATGAATGCAATTTACTAGAATAATTGAGGAGTACTCCGAAGATATTTTATAATGCGACGGACTGCAGCTAAGTGAAGATGACGTGAAGAGTGCAGAAACTTGACTGATTTGCTGGATAGCAAAGAAGATGGTAGGTCTAGTAATAGTCAAGTGGTTTAAGTTGCCCACTAATTGCCTATACAATGAGGGATAAGAAAGTAATTCTCCTTCGTCCATGTGATACTTGACATTCACTTTTAGAGGAGTAGCAAATAAAGAAGAATCCCAACTAAAGAAATTAAATCTTGAATATATTTTTGTTGATGTAAAAAAGTACCAGAAGTATCATAATGGACCTCCAACCCTAAGACATATGTAAGTGGAACAAGATCCTTCATGGGAAATGAATTGCAAAGGTGCTACTAAAGTTGAGCAATTAATAAAGAATCTATTCATGTGATAACAATATCATCAACATAGACCAAAAGAAGAACAATCCCCTTTGAAGTTTTATGCAAAAATAAAGAAGAGTTATATTGACTCTATATGCAATGAAACTGAAGTAAGGTAGGGCGAAACTTCTCAGATCATACACGGGGAGCCTATTTTAAACCATAGAATGAGCGATTCAATTTACAAACTTTAGAAGTAAAAGAAAAAAACAAACCAGGAGGAGGTGTCATGTAGATTTCTTTCTTGAGATCTCCATGAATAAAGCATTTTTGACATCCATTTGTGTAAGTGACCACCCCTATGAAGCAGCAATAGCAAGAATTGTGTGGATAATAGTCATTTTAGTTATTGGAGCATATGTCTCCTCATAATTCACCCTATGCTCCTGTCGATTATCAAGATTGACCAGTTGTGCCTTATATCGCTCAAGAGTCCTGTCAGAACAAAATTTTAAAGAGTAAACCCATTTACATCCGATAAGTTTTACTATAGGTGGACAAGAGATAATGTCCCAAGTATGATTGTCCTAAAGAGCTCAAAGCTCCTCTTGCTTAAACTGCCTGGAAGTAAGAAGAGGGAACCAAAATAGAAGATAAAGCAACACTAAATGATGTATGATAAGAACCATACCAATCTGGAGGACGAGAGACTATGGTAGAATGTTCAAGGTAGGCGAATCAGATGGAACAGGGTGAAATGGAGTAGGTGGAGCAGGATTAGATGACAGATCTAGATTTTGAAGGAGTGATGGGGAAGGTCGTCGTGTATGGACATATCTATGAAATCCCACTAAGGCAACCCAAGAGCGGGGGGAATTGGGTTTCAAACTTTTTAAGATAAACTTCGTATAATTTTTAATTTTCACACTCACCAAATACCAACACAAAGGAAAGGTTAGAGAAAAAATTGATTGGCAAGCTAGGTTTTATAGTGGTTCGGCTAACTCCAAGCTTACGTTCACTTTCTTCAAGCACCCCTTGAAGTTTCCACTAAACAAGCCTTATCAACCAAGGCTTAAAGTTTTACAATATGGTGATTTTGCGGGCTCACCTCCGAACCTTACAAACAATCACTACTCCAAGTGATATACAATACCAAGTGAGAGGATCCTTTCCAATCACTTTAAATACACAAAAAGATATGAAATAAAGGTTACAACAACTTCTCAAACCCTTCTCAATAGAATACTAAAAAGAAAATAAGTATGAGAACTAGGGTTTTGAGATTTAGTCTAAAAAAATGAAAGATTAAGCTCAAGAATGTGTTTTTGCTCTTTAAGTTAATGTAATAGTGATTCAAAACGTTCAAGAAGACGTTTAAGAGCAAATGAGAGGACTATTTATGGTTTTAAGAAAAATATGATCGTTAGACAGAAAAACTAGCCGTTATTTTTCAAATCTGCGATGATTCGATCGACCGAAAGGGTATGTTTATTCGATCGAATAAGCTCTGACACAAATTCATTCGATGAAACGAACTACCCTATTCGTTCGACCGACAAAAACTAGGTCCTCTGTCTTAGAAACGGTAGCAACTTTGTTCGAACAAACTGCACTGTTCGTTCGAATGACAAAAATCGAGTCCTTTGTTTGTTTTGAAAACATAATTTGTTTGATCAAGACATGATGTTCGTTCGATCGAACCTTCCTGTTCGTTCGGTTGAACCCTTGAATTCTTAAAATATAAATATTTTTATTTCAAGGCATTTTGGTTTTAATCAAAAAGGGAGTTTTTGATATTCTTTTTAAAAGGTTTCATAAAATATTTTTGAGATAGTAAAGTCTTTTTAGAAAATATTTTAAAATCATATTTTGAGCTTAATCTAAACCATATTTACATCAAGAATTTACATTAACACTTGAGAATTCTTTAATTTGATTCTTGATCTTGATTTTCCACTTGTCTTTGATCATATTTTTAGTCATTCATTTTGTTATCATCAAAAGTAAGAGCCATGGCAAACAAGTCAACAATCTCCCCTTTTTGATGATGACAAAATGATGAATGCGTATATGCTCCCCCTACCACTTTGAAAAAACATAATACAAGGCACAAAGTATATACTCAAGTATAATTAAGCACAAACATTAATCACACAAGTATATTGTAGCATCGACAATAATAAGAAAGACAAAATGACAAAATTGAATTTCATAGATAATAAAGTAATATAATAAAAGTTCTTCACAAAAGTACAAATCGAAAAAGTAGCATAAAAATGAAAATATGCCTATAGGAGGTCTCCCCCTTTGGCATCATAAAAAAGAAAAAAAGAAAAAAAGAAAAATAACATGAAAAATGTGCAAATAACATGAAAGAAAAAAAATGTGCCAGGACTTAATCAAAATATGCGACCGAGATAGTTAAGGATATCCGTAATAGAAGATTCCATCCCATCAAGGCGAGTATGAAGTTGTCCCTGCAAGTCAGCAAAGGAGCTATCCATGTGGTTCAGGCGACTCTTAAAACTATCAAAGCGAGCACTGAACTGATCAAGACATATGTCCAAGCCCTCAAAGCGAGCCCTAATATAGGTCTCAAACCGGTCAAAATGAGCCTCTAGGGCATGATGAGTCGATTGATCTGAAGAGGAAGAGGGTAGAGCAAGTGGAGCTGGCTGAGAGTTGGAAGGAGGTGGAAGCTCAGAAGAAGTAGGATGAGAGGTGCGACGTGCTGACTGAGATCTAGAGGAATAGGACTTGCGAACCCAAGTCCTATCATCTCTCCTCTGGGGCCCTATCCTACCCAAAGATTGCTCATCAAAATGCTCGAGGGTATAAATATCTATGGTCTCCTTCGCATCCAAGGATATACCAAAAAATCAAAAGACAAGGGTCAAAATCTACCCATAGGATAGAAGGGCAGTCTTATGTTTGGCCACCTTATATATAGACTCCAAAATAATATAGCAAAAGTTAATGGGGTAGTGAGTCATGAGGGCGTGGAGGATATACTCCTCCATGTAACTAACATCTGCGGAGTGCCCGCCCTTGAGCAAGACAGCTATAGCAACAAGGTGCTGAAGCACCTTGCACCTAATAGATAGAGTAATATTTTGATAGGTATAACCCTCGGGAGGTGCTAACTTACGGTCTCCAATCATGGTATAAAGATTATGGGTAGTCATCCCATACGATCTAACCTAATCTGCTGTGGCAAAAGCCTCAAAGACATCATTAAGAATTCTGGTTATTTCACTCAGAGTCTCTCAGTTAAGTACAATATTCAGCCCTTTTACCCGAGTCACCAAAGTATGATCACTAACTTTAATTTTTAAGTTATTATAAAAATATCTCATTAATTGTGGGTAAACGGGTTCATTCAAGGTTAATAGCTTATCCCAATGTTGAAATTTAAACAATTCCTCTAGCCTAAATGCCCTAACTACCCACATATCGATCACACGACCTAGGTTTACTTGTCTCTTAGCAAATTCTTTAACAAATTTGGCAATAAGGGCATTAGAAGGAAAAATGTCCTCATCATACCTTGCTTTGGACCTTCTTTCCCTTTCCCCGTCATGTACCTCACGTGTAGTGTCACGTTTTGTGGAGAGAGAAGGAGAACAAGGTGTAGAAGTAGTATAGAAGAGTGTTTTGGAACGTAGGGTAGTGAGAGAGAAATGTTCGGTCGAATGGGTAGAGAGAGAAAAAAAGTAAAAAATGAAGAGGTCTGAACGTTTTATTTATAACCTCGATGATTTGGACGAACGAAGGGCAAAGTTCGTTCGACCGAACTATGATTTGTTTAAACGAATTGCTATTTTGTTCGATCGAATCTATGTTCGATAAAATTTCAGGGGTAGGCAAAAATGTCGTTCAAACGAAATGTGGATTTCGTTCGATTGAATATAAGCAATGAGAAATTCCAGGGGGCTGTGGAAGATTCGTTCGAACGACCTAGGTGGTTCGTTCGATCGAAATGTGACAGAATGCAATCCGAATGGTTTTTGAAGATAGATAGGTCATGAACCTTTATGTATGATCAATAGGAAACAAAAGGAACACAATGGTCATATGTTCTTGTATTTCAAAAATCATTGAAAGTTCCATAAATCATGCACAAAAAGAAATTCGAAAAACATGAAGTTTAGATATGCTAATATCACAAAAAAAATATCATCACAACACATTTTTCAATGAATTCAATACAATCAATAAAGTAAATTTAAAAACAAAGATGATATTAATCAAATGAGGCAATGAGTGTGGGAATTTACTGACTAATCTCTAAAATCCTTAATTCTTGCCTTAAGGAGAAAAATCTATCCTCACTTAGGGGTTTTGTGAAAATGTCTGCAATTTATTTGTCCGTAGGGACAAACTCAATAGTTATATCTCTTTTGAGTACATGATCCCTAAGAAAGTAATATCTAATATCGATATGTTTTGCTCTAGAGTAGCATATGGGATTCTTAGACAAGTTTATAGTGTTAGTATTGTCACAAAAAATAGATGAGTGGTCTATATGCACTCTATAATCTTTAAGTGTGTGTTACATCCAAAGTGTTTGGGCACAACAACTTCCAGCAGCAATATACTCGGCTTCAACCATAAAAATTGCAACCGAATTTTGTTTCTTACTAAATCAAGAGACTAAAGAGTATCCTAGGAAGTGACAAGTATCGGTGGTACTTTTCCTATCAACTTTGCATCCAACAAAGTTGCATCTGAAAAATTTATCAAGTCAAAGTGTGTTCCCCTAGGATACTATAAACCTAGATTTATCATGCCTCTTAGGTATTTAAAAATTCTTTTAACGGCACTCAAGTGTGACTCTTTAAGACAAGATTGAAATCTAGCACATACACAAACAGCATACATAATGTCCGATCTACTAGCGGTAAGATAAAGAAGAGATCCAATCATACCTCTATACCTTTTTGTGTCTACTTCTTTACCATTTTCATCCTTGTCAAGCTTCTCTTCGAAGAAAGTTGTTGAGGAATCCATGCATGTCAATTTTGATGAATCTAACCCGTTTTCTTCAGAGAAAGTTGTGTGTGATGATGATATTGTAGATAATTTAAAAGACATGCAACTTGAGGATTCAACAAAGGATGTGCAAGATACTTCTCCAAAGGAAGAATAAAGCGTTGCTAAAGGAGAAGATGCCAATGATCAATCACTCCCCAAGGAGTGGAGGTTTGCAAAATCTCATCTTAAAGATTTAATTTTAGGTTCTCCTTCACATAACATTATAGTTAGATCTAGCATTAGAAATATTTGTAATAATGTTGCATTCATATCTCAAATTGAACCTAAAATTTTTCTTGAAGTCGAAAAAAATGAATATTAGATTTTGGCCATCCAAGAAGAGTTAACTTAATTTGAGAGAAATAAAGTGTGGAAATTAGTTCCTAGAATGGACCATAAAAATGTGATTGGAACAAGATGGGTTTTTAGAAACACAATGGATGAGTCCGGGTTGGTTGTAAGAAATAAGATTAAATTAGTGGCTTAAGGGTACAACTAACAAGAAGGAATTGACTTTTGCCCCCGTAGCTAGACTTGAATATATGCGAATATTGCTTGCCTTTGCATGTCATAAAGATTTTGTATTTTATCAAATGGATGTAAAAAATATATTTTTAAATGATTTCTTAATGGAGGAAGTTTATGTTGAACAACCTCCCGATTTTGAAAATCATGATTTTTCAAACTATGTTTATAAATTGACAAAAGCTTTATATGGTTTGAAACAAGCCCCTAGGGCTTGGTATGAAAGGTTAAGCAAATTCCTTATAGATAATGGATTTAATATGGGCAAAGTTGACACAACATTATTTTTTAAGTATGAAAATCATGACTTTTTAATTGTTCAAATTTATGTGGATAACATTAGTTTTGGAACTACTAACATTTCAATGTGTAAAGAATTCTTAAAGAGTATGAGTAGGAAATTTGAGATGAGCATGATGAGGGAGTTCAAATTCTTCTTGGGATTGCAAATTAAGCAAATGAAGAATGGAATCTTCATCAACCAATCCAAGTACATCAAGGATCTACTCAAGAGGTTCAAGATGGAATCATTCAAAGTTGTTACAACTCCTATAAGCACTTCACTAAAGCTTGACAGGATGAAAATGGTAAAGAAGTAGACACAAAAAGATATAAAGGTATGATTGGATCTTTTCTTTTCCCGTTTTTCTCTGTTTTCCCCGTTTTTCTCTTCTTCTCTTCTCCCCTTCTCTTCTCTGCTTCATACACACACATATCTCGTTTTTCGTTCTTTCTTTGATTTCTCTCCACTCTTTTGTCACCTTCCACGTCTAGAAAGCATTGGTAGCTTCGATTCATCTCAAAAAACGTAGAAATAGAAAGAGAGAGGTTAGGGTTTTGATATTTCAGGCTAAATTAAAGAAAACTAATAATACCACGAGGTTCGTAACTTCGTTTCTAATCTATTTATAACTTCTGTTTTGAATTTTAACCAATGTTTAGAAAATGGGTTTCACTATGCTTGATATTAGGTTTTCTAATTTTATCGCATAAACTTGGGTTTTCTAGTATTCGTTGGAATGTAAAAACATTGACTAACTCGTTAGGAAGCTAGAAATGTGAATTTTGAAAATATGGGTGATAGTAAATAGTATTTGAGTTACTATTTTGATGAGGACGTGGGGTTCGCGTATGTAAATCATAGAATCAAGTCTTAATGCGTTAGTTTAATATTGATGTGAGTTATTGGTAAAGAGGCTTTGATAACCAGTTGAATAACGAGAGTTTTACTCGAATTCACGTATAAACTGATTTTAGAAATTCGGATTGCATGCATTCCTCGCATACGAGTTCTGTTTATAGTTTAGAAATGTGTATTGATGGGGTTTTAGTATACATGTATATAGGCACTAATCGTGAGGATCAGGATCACGATCTGAGTGAAGAACTCTAGGGAGTGCGAACCCTCCCTAACCTATGAGTAGATGTTTTGCTATTATATTTATTTAGTTATTTGAATATTTCATGAAAAATTTATACTTTAATGTTCTAGGTTGTTAAATAATAATATATGTTTTTATGTGGAGATGGAGTAATAGATTTTGTATGGTGGCTGGGAGGGCCCCTTGTTTGTAGTAGAAAATTTCATAGAAAAAGTATTTTATACTTTGATATGTTATTCATTTTGATTTTGAAGTATATTGATGATTTTATGATGATTTGGCCAGAGGGTCAGGTTTTTAGATTTTGTCAAATAATGATTACGGCTATAAGGGCTATGTATTATGATGTTGTTTTGATAATGAATATTTTTGTATGGTTTTATAATGAGGCATGATTTGCATTAAGGGATTGGTTTGATTGATGTTTTGAATAATGATTTCATGATGATGATGTGGCTTGAGAGCGAGGTTTTAGTTTTGTTATGCCAGGATACGGCTGTTGGGGCCATGTTTTTGTGATTTGTGATGAAGATTTGGCCAGTGGGTCAGGAAATATTGGTGATAATGACTATACGAGCCAGTTTTTATACTGTAGCTACAGAGTAGTAGCCTGAGAGAGAGTTCACTAGGATATGAACCCTTAGGTGAGTGTTTTTGTGGTAGCCTAGGACGGACTTAGATAGAGGCCGTCTAGGTGAGTGTTGATGTGGTAGCTTAGGACGAATCTAGATAGAGGTCGTCTAGGTGAGTGCTGAGGTAAAGTAGCTTGAAGATGGACCTCGAGGAGGCCACCCAGGTGAGTGTGTACCAGATAGTGGATGGCCTTGAGAGCTGGGATGTTAACTGTAGCTACAGGGTTGATGATAGCCTAGGAATGATCACTGGAGGTGGTCCCCTAGGTGAGTGCAGGAGACTTCACAGGTGGGGGTTGTTATGTGATATTGTGTTATTGTATTGGAGATGTAATCACTTGTGAGTCTCATTGGGGATAGTCACGAGTATCGCCACGTGACTACCCGACAGCTAACATCAGTGATGAGCTTATTTTCTAACTGAAACATACATTGTTTTATTTTCTGCATTTAAAAATATAATTTTAAACAGCATGTTTTATATTGCATATAAAATCCACTGATGGTTCGGTATTGCGTCTGATCAACGTAATTATCGGGGAATCGATACACCCAATGATTTTCTCAGTGTTTGATAAGTTTTGGTTTTAGAATGGAAAAGATATTTTAAACTTGCCCTTCTTTGCGGTGTTTTATTTGGAAAAATATTGTTTGATAATGATCGTGTTTATTATTATTATTAGAAGTTATTTTATTGTTTTATTATTATTATTCCCTCACTGAGTATACTTTAGTATGCTCACTCTTTTTCCCCACTCACAGGCAAGTAGCGTAACGGAAGCTTGGATGGTGGTGATAACAGCGAGAGCAGTAATCTCAGGTATTGACTCTATACTCAACTCACACTCATTGCATTGAGTCCATTAGGAGTATTTTATATTGTTCATAACTTTCATGGTTTTGTTTTGCTTTCAGAAACCGGGTATTTGAAGAATTTTATGACATTAAGTTTTGTAGTAAAATAATATTATTATTTTGAGATTTGGAACCATTTGTAAAAGATAAATATAATATTATTGATACGTTGATTTATAATTTGTATTTATGATGGACTAAATAAAATTGTTTTAGAAGTGTTGTGTTGATTTTGATAAATAAGAAGTTTGGACGAAAAAATATTAGAAGTGTTTTTGTTTGTTTCGAAAAAATTTTAGGCTTACAAGTTTTAGTAAGCGTTCTGGACTGAAGAAATGCTTATTAGGAATCTGTGATGGTTGTCACGTGTGAGACCCACGAGTTGGGGCATGATAGATGATGCTTTTATAAAGGAGATAATGATATAACAAGCAAGGGTGGTAGGGTGACAGGTTGATAGTCCATACGGTGGCTGTATTTAAGAGAGGGTGAGGGCCACATAATTGATTTGATAGAAAATGTGCTGCAGGGGTTTCAAATCACCACCACCAATACGTTTTGAAGTTTTTAAACTAAATCAAATATTTTAAATCAGATTATTTTATAATGCTTGCTAGCTATGCTTTTC